>JAQFYQ010004240.1:0-10039 GCA_034694885.1 Buchholzia appendiculata | reverse complement strand
AAAGTGTAATAAAATATTAACAAGAAATCTATTTATTCAGAAATTGTTTCTTAAAACAAGTCTACATTTCTAAAGTATAAAAATACTGTGAGAGCTTTTTATTAGCTTTTGCAGCTAGAACCAACTTATACTGCTTGGTAACAGAGGCGACAGAGCATGCACCGATTTGCCCGATTTTGTTACCGATTACTCAGCCTGGCCGGGAATTGAACCCGTGACCTTTAGTATTCGAGTCGGGTGCTTAACTGACTGAGCTATCGGCGGCTCTTGCACAAGGTGCATACTTATTCTAACAGAATATGTATGCACCTTATAAATTATTATATTTTATCAGAGCCTATAATATTTCATCGAATTTATATAAAATGCAATTTCTAAATTCAACATTTAAAAAATTAGCCTGATTTAAATTCAGCAGCATTCATTTAAGCAGCGGCGTAAATCAAGGAGCATAAAAAATACAACAAATATGACTTTTAAAGCTTGAATGCAGAAAATGTATTGCGCTGAGACAAAGCTAATTCAGTCAGACAACACAGCAGGATTTAAAACTTGTAATCAAATCAGTCTTTGACATACGCGTACGACCAATCGAACAATTTCAACAGAGCCATACAATATAAAGTGTCACAAGCAATATTCAATATTAAATAACATTGATGGACCTATGCAACTCCTAACTGCATTTGTACGTAGCTAACGCTTACCAGAAGAATTGAAGTTTTGACCAGTGACTAATCACTACAGTCAGGAAAATTCTTCATGATTCAGTGGACAAACTTTATTACAAAGTTCTGTCAAACGTTTTCTGAATAACTATTATCTAGGCACAGTAAACAAATAATGATATGAGAAACTCAAATTTATACTTAGAAGTTAAATGACATAATATCGATGATAGCTCTTATTAAAACTCACATTGTATTCGCGAAATTGCTAATAAAAACATTTTACTTAGCTTCTCCAACTATATTAATTATCAAATTTTAAAATTCTTCTAAATCATAAATTTAAATTTATTTCTTGTTGATGTTTTCGGTAAAGAAAACGATTGGTTGAAAAGAAGACAAAAATGGCTGTTGCAGATATTAAAACTATCACTCTTTCACTCTTTTCTACAATGAACCCATCATCATTATCAACATCAAGATGCATGGGCCTTTTCCACCTATGCCTGTTCTTTTCCATCCTGTTCAATTGGCATTATGTATTTCTGGCACCACTTTACTATGTCGCCGAACCATTCCCTACAAGCTATCCCTGTTTCATTGATTTCTTCCATGATCTCCATCATCCTTTAATTGTTTGCTCTTTTCCATTCGAAACAGCGTCAACTACCTTCTCATTACAACCTGCACCAGATCCTCTGAAATGATTAAATGAATGCACACCTTAATATAAAACATAATTCTTTCGAAATGCTGCAACATAGTGTGCAACTGTGCATTTCAAAGACAAAATCGTGCAGCGAAACGTTTCCAACGCTTATCACTTTACTGAAGAGTATGAATCTGCTGGAGTTTAAAATCTAGGACATTTTGAGTGACATGCTGTCATTTATCTAATCGAACGTGAAAACATTTCTTGTTAATGTGATAGCTTTATACAAGAACGCTTTTACTGTATGTTCAATGACTAAGAGCCCATGGTATCATTTCTGACGTGCCGTTGAACCCGAATCGATGATGTTTTGGCTGCCAATGTTTAGACAAAGTAATATTGTTCGACGCTCTCAAAAAATCGAAACGACATTGGCAAATGTAAATCTTTACTTGCCTTTTATGTACATAGCAGATTACGAACATTAACTAACGACGTTTCGAAGATCCAGGCGGCGCCCTTGAGTCAATAAACAGGGCCCGCTCTTCGGCGGCATTTAGATGTACATAGACTTGTCGCATTTAGCTTAGTTACAATTGCATGAGCAACTCTCAATTCTTGGAGAGTTTCAGTGCTTGAATTTCCGTATACGAAAATTGCAAATAATAAATTCTGGTTCCATATTTATGTAGTTCTCTTAAATATATTTCGCAAAATAGATTAATAAATATGTCAGCATTGTAATTGTTTTACATATTAAATAAACTTCTTTTCCAGATCAATAACAAGTTGAATAAAATTTATTTTACCTTATAGTTTTTTAAGTTACAGAAAGTGATAATTTCGAAAGTCGTGCAAGTTTATTCCTGATCAGGTAAGCATGTCTTTTAGGTCAAATCTATGAGAGCAATTATCTAATGTAAAAGCAATACTGGCGATAATAATAGACCGTTTTCGGGTAAATAATCTATCCGCTTTAATCTTTTTGATTATACTGCTTCCGGTTTTCAAAAATCATTTTGATTAATACTATCAAATAGCTTATAAATTACGCAATAACCGTTTCAGATCCTCTCAAAATGAAAATATTTGCAAATAAACACAAATTATATCAAGCAATCGCATAGGCGAAAAATTTAATATTAACACGGAGTATAAACGTATATTCAATTCTTTGGAAATATGAAATGTTAATGCTCAATTTAAATCTATTTGATAATAATATTTATATCAGAGATATAAACTGGAAGTAGCTTCATCATGGATCTATGAATATTTATCTCAAAACGGTATCTTATCTGACTCGCAGGAGTGATCGACAATCGTCCCACTGATGTCTCTTCTCATATGCAACACATATAGATTGGTTTTATATAAAACATATCTAATGCAAACAGTTAGGTAAATTCAGTCTACATAATGACTGAGCAATCTTAGCAGATTTGATTTAGAAGGCTGAGGTCAAAATTATGAAAAATATGATTGCAATCGAAACAATTTTCACGAAATCGTAAGTGTGTCCCTTTATATTTATATTATCTTTATATTATATTCCTTTATATTATTGCAGGTGATATTAGTTCATTGGCACGTAAACTAATCAAAAAATGGTCCGGGATATATTTCTGATGTTTGAGGAAGCTGTTTTTTAACAACGAGGCTTTGTGTGACAAATAAAGGTTTCTAGCATTCTCTACCTGACTACCGAGAGAGAAATCGCATTATAAAGTGACGCTTCCGAGAGATAAAGCCAGCAGTTGATTTTTGAATAAAATGAAGTAAACAAACGAGGTTAATTAAATACCATTTCCATGACCTCTTGTGAGACCTGGACGATTTACATTGATTCATATAAAATCTAATGGTGTTTGACAGCTGTTTTCTCTTTTCTGTGAACACAGAAACTCTGCTCGTACTAAGGTATACATTACTCGTCGCAAGTAATAATTAGAGTCCTACCTCGGACACGTTTTATGGGTTTAACTTCTCCATCACATCTCCACTTCTGTTTTTAAATGCTCTAGCACAGGTCTGAAGTGTTCAATAAGTTATCGAAATACAACCCTGAGGTCGAGCCCTCGGATGCGAAATGAAGATACCGGTAGTAATAGCATGCCGCATATATCAATTACTGCATCTATATTTCATCAAAACTGCGTCAACTATTGCGTGCTGATTATTATCTTAAATGAATCATATTCATATTTGCCATGAATTCTGATCGAGATGTAATATTTATTAAAGTTGTGCTACTGGATATCACTTTTACTGGTCATAGGAACTATACTTTCGAATGCACAAATCTGTACAGAAAAGAACGATGATGCATAACGGACTTTATTACATGATCCATTTTGTTATGCTCCTTTCACAACTCGTCTTGACCAATGCTGAGCTGAGATTTGCTGACTTCAAGCGCAGAACAAACGACCTTGACCTCAGCGAGTGTTCTACGGACACGCCCACTGCAGTTCTTGTTTCCAGATCTTCCCGCGGCTGTTCCGCCTTGTGCCTGCAACATCCTCAAGGTTGCTCGTCCTTCAACGTCTTACGTACTGATGACGTCACGGTCACGTGTCAACTCTACTCAGCTCTACCTCTGACCTATGATACAGTCCCAGGATGTGTGCATTACCAGGTAAATGTGTTGTTTACGTTGACAAGTTTTCTTGAAGTAAGTCCTCAAATTAAGGCCATAGCCATTAATTAATTTTTTTTTGGGGGGGGGTAAAAAATGTGAAGACCTTTTTTTCTAAATTTTCATTTAATGTGGGAGGAGGTTGACTTTAAAAATTTTATCGACCTTTTTCATACATTTTCTTAAAAAAGCATCATCAATTTGAAGAAAACAAATTTGGGGAGGGGTTGAACCCCCTCTCTTAAATACTGCCGTGGCTCGAACATCTAACTGAATTTTAGTTGAAGTTAACCGATTGGTTTTAGTACAGCCATTTTGAGTTCTTTTCAATTTTAGTTTATTTTTATGTCTACGTACTTCCAAATACTCTTGCCAGATCTCTTTGGACATCTGGCAGGAAGGTCTATCAAAGGTCTAGGTATTTAATCAAGCAATAAATCTGCAGTGAATATATGAGACCGCATGCTACAATTAAAGTTGTACTGTTAGTTTATGTATTTCTTAAATTAATGTGGATTGTTAGTTGATAACTTTTGTGGCAAGTCATTTGTTCCGCACAGACATGGGCAAAATCAAATCGCGATTCGATTTAAATCGCGATTTAAATCGCGCTCGGAATTTGATTTGAACCAACTGCGATTCGATTTGAAAATTTAGCGATTCGATTAGATTTGATTTGAACTTCTCGCGATTCGATTTGGGATTTGCTGACAAATCCCATACCCTAATAGCATGCTGAACTCTTCAACTTGCACAACCAACTCGGTTGCTCTTCAACGTTGCCAGCTGGTGTGGGCTGTTGTCATTCACGATATCACTTGCATTGCTAGTGCATTGCTAGTGTATTGGTTCATTGAATCGGAGTGCATGGTTCATGTGCTTGTATATACTCAATAACTTACAGAAGACGAATGTTTATAATAAACTAGGGTCGCCTTGTTCCTGCATGAATTAAAAATGAAAAAAAGATGCAATTAGTGATAAGAATGGCATCCGACTTGAATTAGATGTCCTGTCGAGCTTCACCAAAGCATAGATACCACAGACGGATTTGTTTCTGTGGTGAATTCGTAGCTATATTCCAATAATTCTATTAGCTGAGAAGTATTTTAGATGTATTCTATAATTTTCAGCTCAAATTCTAATGTAAAGTTTTCAGTTAGTTGCAGAATAGGCACAACAGTCTTATGGCTGATTGTACTGTAAGTTAATAGTCATCCACAAAATATTACACATTACAATTAATATTTAATTATTACTAAAAACGTATATTCTGCTTAAAACGTATAATTAAAAAGCTTAAATGATTTTTCAGACGCTTACATTTTTTCACAGAATTTGAGATTTGATTTGATACGAAGGAAACGATTTGAGATTGGTGAGAACTCTTTTATTATACAATAAACAAACAGTGAAGCAATAGCAAACCAACAGACTTTAAGTCTGGAATAACGAGTCAGTTTAAACAATCGATAACAAAAGCCTGCGACTGTCTGCGAAACTTGAGATTTGATTTGACATCCACGAGATTTGGGATTTGATTTGACCCTAAAGATTTAAATCTTTTTAGGCAAAGATTGAGATTGGGATTCGATTAGAGATTTGAAAAAAATGACTGGTTCCGCACGATCATTTATACTGTAAAAGGTTGTGCAAGAATGGAGCTGTAATGCAACATTATAGTATTAAAAATAATTCATCACACTCAATTTAGTTTAATGTTTAAATTCGGATTACAGATTAATTAGATTATGACGTACGTGTTTACAATACAAGCCATGGGAAAACAAAATTACCTGATTGATGTTCTATTTGAAGCTATTCTGAGTAATATTAGAAGCTACACTATGACTGAGTTCGTATGCTTATATCCATGTATAATTAATAATACGTTAAAGACTTATTATTGATAACCAATAAGTAAATTATTTTAATATGCGGTAGCGGTATGTCGTGTAGCGGTACAGTTGAGTAGAAAATATTGATTTTCTACATTTATTTAATTTAGATTCTGATTCTGCCCGGTACATCGAAACTTCTGCGTCCAGCTAATTTGTATATCCCAGTCATGAAGCATGACATAGCATATATAGTTATATATAAACTTATATATATATTATATATATATAAATTATATACATGCGTATAAATGTGCATATATATACAATTATACATTTATATATATATATATACGTGTATTAGATATTATAAAGTTAATTATATTGCTAAATTTGTTTGATAAATTACAGAATGTCAACATAGACAATTCGATTCAAGGAAACGGTGAAGGTCTGTAGTATTTCTTGTCCATGTAGTATTTACGTCGGGGAGAATTGAAGAAGTGTTTAACTATTGAAGGAACTTAGTAGGGATTCGAGTAAGGAGGATTATTATTGACGCAATGCTGTACAGAACCAATCATACGGAATAAATTATGAAGTCACTGCAAAGGATTAAGATGGTATAAGGAAAGTCTCATCTCAATAAGACTTTCCTTATACCATCTTAATCCTTTACTGTGATTTGATAATTTGTTCCGTATGATTCTTAAATGATGTATTGAATTGTAAATCTATAGTGTATTGTGTTTTAGCACGTATTGTAAATCATAAGCTAGAAATGGATGGAAGCTGACAGCTTATGTTTCACTGCGCAATTAAGATGATGTGTGAGCGCAAAGCAGACAAGCTAATTCGTTCAACAAAGTGCATTTATCCATTGAAATGTATTCGTTTAACTAAGTGCTTTCCACTAAATGATTTCACTCAATTTCACCCAATATAATAATGCACATTTTAATTACCTTTTAAAATTCAAGTACATTGTGTTAAAATTGCGGCTGCGATCAGTAATAAAAGTGCAGTTTCATATAAAAATGTGTCTAAAAACGATTAATGGAAATGCATTTCCAACATTTGGCTGTAATAGAAGAAAATATTGCTTTAGATTGCAGGTTTGCTGTACATGTAGTTGATTTAAAGTTGAGTATGATTTAAAGCTCTGCAAGTAAAGGAGTTAACGTTGTGTTTGCATTTATTGGAAATCAAATTTATTCAATTTTGCTATGGAGTGGATTAGGTAAGGTTAAACAGAACGTTCCGAAACGCAATATCAGTTGCATTTTGCTTCAACACCGGTGTAACACCGGCTTGACGTTCCGATCAAACTGCTACTGAGTTCTCTTTAAAATTGTAAATTGTAAGTTTAGAGATTTGCGTCAGAAATAGAATTGCGATTTTAGTTTTGCTACATTTGTACTTAAAATATAATAAATCGCATTATATTATATTTAATTGAAATATACTACAATAAAACAAAACGAAAGCAGCATAATATTGTACAATTAAATACAATATGTGAAAATATGGTATCGACAAATAATGTTAAATAAGAAACGTGAGAAAACTGTGCCATTGGAAAGTGTCTTCAAACTAGTGTGTCAACAAGTTAATTATTTCAGAGTTGTATTACTGCGCTACTGTTCCAAGATATCGAGAGTTGATTGAAGACTGGCGTTATTACTTTTTACAAATCCAATTTAATTATAATAGCAGCTAGTTTTATACTACAATTTATATAAAAAATACATAACGTTGTGTTCGTTTAATTGTATAAATATAGCCTTGCTGCACCAATTTATACAGTTATTAATCTGCATATTACAGTGTTCTGTGTAATTTGAAATCTGTTGTATTGTGTAGTGGTGGACATTCTACCAATCTATACTTTGCCTCCCGTGACACAGCGCTACGTGATCATAGCTGACCTGACGTCATACTACGAAGCTTTCTCCCACTGTCAGGAAATGGATCCCCGGTTCGGTCTCGCCGCCATCTTGAACCAAGATGAAGATTCAACCATAATATCGCTCATTGACAATTATGGTATCGTATCTTCCAACGCACTATTCTATAATGATTACAGTTAAATAAAATATTTCAGAGAGTTAGAGCAGCGGACATGCTGGTTGTTATAACCCACAACATTTCTGACAATACAATAAATTGATTGGCGCATGCAGTAACTGAGCACTGATAATTATTCATTGTTCAATGCCAAATGTGAATAATATTATCACATTGGTGAACAAAATGTGATCCTCTCTCTGATTCCCTACGAAAGGTAAAAAATATTCTGGAAACCAAATTTGTGTTGTATTGTTAAAACTAAGGTCCATTACGGAGTATAACATGCACATAGTCGGCTTATGCCTAGAATCTCACTGTTATTTGACAATGTAACACTGGAAAGTATTTCATAATACATTATATACTATGTAAATTAATATGTTTTTTAATAATATGTTGCAGAAAGCACGCATACTAAGCCATTTGGATACTACACGAGCGCCTTTCAAAGCGATTCGGCTGATTGTTCATCGTTGGTCTGGAAACCAGTCGGCTCTGATCCAATGCCCTTGAACTACACCAACTGGGATACAGCAATGAATCAACCTAATTGCCCTGGTCCCGAGGTTCCAATGTGTATCGTTTACTACGAATGCAAGTGGCATGATTATTATTGCGATTTCGGCCTTGAATCTAACATGGGAGCTGTTTGCCAGTTTTTCCCATAGCTCACAATCGTTCTGCACATGCTGATAACGATTGGGTGTAATAAATATTACAGCCATCATCCGTCTTTCGGTGATTATAGGCATTCACAGTCTGTTGAACTTTTTCCATGTAACACAATGTTCAATTCAATTCTCCTTCGTCTCACCTCGGTTACTACTAAATTAATCAAATAATTTCCTCATCAGATATTAATAAATTTGCTAATCCCTAGATTCTCCTTAAGTGATTTTGTTTGTCTTCTTACGTATTATGTGCCTTGTGAAGTCAACCATTAAATTAACATCAGCAATGTGTCAGTCTTATGCAATGCCGCAGTCCCTCCCTGCAGAAGCCTGGTCAATTGGCAAGAGTTGACAATTGTGTAACTTAATTTGAGATTCACCGCATTCACACAATGAGACCTATCAGTCAGACCCCATCTTTCAAGACAGGACTTACCCAATCCTTGTTCTGTGCGACAGCGGTTTGTCAGATATCACTGGCGTCGTGGGAAGTAGAAATCATGGTTGTCGGTTTGCAGGGTCTTAGCCCAAAAAGGAAATGACCACATAAGACTCTAGTCCACACCTCTTTCCATTGAACTATGGGATCTATAGATTGCAAATCTCTCCTAATCGCTTCTACTGATTTAGGCGATATGGAGAGGATGAAGAATGTCTTGATCTTATAAGGCGAATCATAGTTCCCTAGTTTTCTAACGAAGTTAGTCTTCTCAATTTTTAACGTACCCTATTTATTTATTTTTTCATTTCTAGAAGATTATAGAAGATTCTGACCTTTGGTATTGTTATTTCCTGCCATGTTATTTAATTTTGTAATAACAAGCTAAAACCTGAAAGAACCATTACGAATCGATTTCAATATTGTGATTTTGGCATTGAACTGGCAATGTTCGGTCCTTATCATGGACTTGAGTTGAAATATTTCAACAAAAATTGTATTATATGTTTTCAATAGAAAACATATAATACAATATTCAATACAATAAATTTAATACAATACGTCAAACAAAATATTTCAAAGTCACTAGATCTGACTTGCCCGAGTTAGAGATAATAAAGCTTCATTTAGTAAAACAAACTAATTAGCAAAATTATTCTCTTATTTGCACGAAACATATCAATGCTGCTTGTCAGTTGAGTTTTAGGCTCAGTGAAATAAAATAATAATCGGTTCAATTCATGTTCGGTTAGCACTAAATTATAACACAGTGCACAAATAATCTAGATTATTTGTGCAATTTATGTGTTTAGTAAATCTTGAATTTTCAACATAGGGATAGAAAACCTGCAACATTTGATCAACAGTTACTTAGTAGCGTATTTTCCAAAAAATCAGAGCGGGGGCAGAGGGGGATAAATCGTCTAGGGGGTCTGGGGGAGCGGCGGAAGCTTTTCAAGTTTCTGAACAGTATAAATAAAAACACCAAGATCAGTAAATGTGTCAACATGCTGGATAACAATGTTGTCAATTGTATACACAAATGACTCTCGCTTATGATAAA
>JAQFYQ010004239.1:0-10040 GCA_034694885.1 Buchholzia appendiculata | reverse complement strand
CCCCCCCCTCTAGTTTCTAGTTTGAATACTCACCAATGCAGCCGCCTCCAGTGTTGAATCCATAAGAGTTTACAGCGCACTGACTGCAGTCCAGCTTCTTAACATTAGGCCGACAGGTGCACTGTCCACCAATAGGAGAACAGCTTATATCAACGCTGCCAACTCGGTTACACTGACATACTAGAGAGAAGAAAAACAAGCAAGATGAATAAAACCTTTGAACTCAAAAAAATTAACAAATTAAACGCATTCCCTTCATCTGAACTCACAAATTAGAAATTGTCGATATTTAGCTTTCAGATTTTTTAGATAAAAATGTGTAATAAAAATTGTAAATGTCAAAGAACTGTGGAAAGAACTGAAACCTACGCTTATTATAGGACAAAGGATTTTACTTTTCTCAACAGTTGGTCGAGAGTGCTTCACAATTTGATTTCACAATTGATTGATCAATTACACCTGACAGCTACAACATTTACTGTCCGCGAAATTATGTAGAAGAACACGACTGTGATGAAATTGATTATGTTAAAATCGTACTGATAATTTATTACAGAAATCATAAACATTTCAACATCTTGCATAATAATTGCACCAGCCATAATAAAGAGTCCTCAGGGCCAATACAACCCTTCTGACAATGAAGGAATTGACATAAAATGACGATGATAATGATGATGATGTGACGTGATTACCATGAGGCAGCATAACCAGCTATAATTACAAGAAAACTAACAATAATCATACAAATCAAATCTTAGAATTTATTAATCAAAAATGCTTTGAGCCATGCAAAAATTGATCCTTGCCCAATTAACTTTGACCTTACAAATTGACCTGCAAATAACCTTTGAACTTTGCTAACACTGACTTTGACCTTGCTAACATTAACCTTCGAACTTCTCTAATACTGACCTTGACCTTGCTAACATTAACCTTCGAACTTCTCTAATACTGACTTTGACCTTGCTAACATTAACCTTTGAACCCTGCTAACACTGACCTATGGAACCGCCATAGAACTCGCTCATGAGAGAGAAGTGACTGGGAGTACAGTTGAGTGAGTCTCTGAGGACGTTGTTGACCGAGTGAAGGCTGTTGTAGCAAGTTCTCATTGCATCCTGAGTGACGCTGTCTGCCATAGCGTACGCCGTCAACTGATCCAACGCAGGCTTTAGTACCACCTAGACATACGCACAATTTAACTATCAACTGTTTCACTTCTCAAACAGCTGAAATAGCTGACAGCTTGTCAACTAGTTAGCAGACAACTGATGCAACTGGATTGTAAAAATCGATCATATCGGTCATTAGCCTATATATCTGCTCTGTTTCACAATACTTTAATACGGAATCATACAATATATTTTACCTATTTAACATTTGTGTATATTGCGTCCGTAATACATAAAACTGCAAAATGTGTGAAATGCATAATGACAGATCAGTCCAATGGTTATTACCATGCAGGAAACATTTCGCCACTCTTGAATAGATAAAACTGCTAATCGTAAAGGCTGGTGGCTGCAGGCTTGATCAGTCAAAAAGCCAGGAAGGGCATCTCACCATTAAAGCATATATATTAAAATAAATCCTCTTAACAAAATGAAATTACATCTAGATTCATCTGTGACCGGGTCAGCAGAATGCTCAACAAAATCTGGATTCTGATACACTGGGAGATAAAGATTCATAACGTCACATATAGTTGAATGTCTACTTACTGAATCGAACAGATTGACAGAGTTGGAAGTGGCTGGTGTTGGAGCTGGAAACTGGATCGTAAGACTGTAACTTGCCGTTCCACTACTCAGTAAACACAGGCGTCCAAGTCTCACAGAACCTAAACACACACAAAGGAATTAAGAGTGATTTACACTCAGCGAACCTAAACCAAACACACAAAGGAATTAAGAGTGGTTCACACTCAGCGAACCTAAACCAAACACATCCATTAAGAGTGGCTCACACTCAGCGAACCTAAACCAAACACACCCATTAAGAGTGGTTCACACTCAGCGAACCTAAACCAAACACACAAAGGAATTAAGAGTGGTTCACACTCAGCGAACCTAAACCAAACGCATCTATTAAGAGTGGTTCACACTCAGCGAACCTAAACCAAACACACAAAGGAATTAAGAGTGGTTCACACTAATTGAATCAAAACCCTCACATGCCTTAAGAGTTGTTCACACTCATTTAACCCAAACCCACACTTAAATTGGCTTAGATAAAGAAAATAAATAATAAAAATGCAAACACAAATAAATAGAAATCTGCTGAATATTTGAACTTCAAACTAGATACAATCTAAATCCACAAACAATAATATTTCCAGTAAGGATTTCATTAGCTAAACAAGATTAACAAGGTATAAATGGCTGGTTTAAGCCTGAAATGGACTAATAATTATTACAGCCTCGTGCTCCCATTGTTGACAAGCATGGAAACAGCTTTACTTCCAGCTCTCATCCACTGTTAAGCATAGCTGTAACTCGGATTCCGGTTGGTTGGAAAACACAGATAAAGCTCTACATCATGCTCCCATTGGTTGGTAACTTGTAGCTTGGTAGACATAGATAAAGCTCTACCGCGTGATCCCATTGGTTGGCAAGCACAGATAAAGCTTTACCTCGTGCTCCCATTGGTGGAAGGCTGCCAGTAAGTATCTGAGCGTCAGTCGTGTTGACAACCGTGGCACCACATGCGTATGACGTTACATGTTCTCTCGCTGGCTCCAGCAAGGTCAAGTTCATTCTGACGTTTGACCACGTGACATTGAAGGACTGAACAAGAACAAGAGTAAGAACAGCAGAAGATATAAGTTGCCTGATCAGAACAGATTGCCACATAGCAGTTAAATATCAATTAACAATTAAGACTGGGCCAATACGGTCCCAATCCGTCACTACATGAAAGGCACAGTAAAATATAAAGAAAACAAGCAAGTCAGTAGAATCAGATACATCATGGCCTTTTATTTCTTCTTGTAACTGTAGATATAATTTTGTACACAGTAATTTAAAATTTCATTTCTAAACATTTATACATCATAGAAGTCAAAACGTGCTTCTTCCCTTACTGGTCAACAATTTCATCAGTGAACTTGATTTAAAGAAGGACTTCGGAGTGAAATCTTAGTTTCACTATGTCGAAACTGTTAATGTGAGCTAATTTCACTAGTTAATTTAATAAATTATGATATTACCGAGAAGTAGGCCTAATAACTGAATACTCTAGATGAAATCATCAGCCTTTACATAGCTCAAGTACTATGTCATTACCTCGTATCGTACAATGATATTGTAGAGAAATGTTCGAGGGACTGAGATGGTTAATGCAACAGTTGTTGGCCGATTTGGGATGTGAAGAAATCCAAGTCCAGTGGCCGTTGCATTTGGATCTCCATATCCTGAACGTTCCACCACTTCCAATGCCTGAAAGTACAATAATTAAACTCGTTAAATTACATTGGTTTAATTGTGCTGTTCAGTAACTCGATACATGAAAAAGAATTAAACTTATACAACGAATATAAGTTAACAAACCACACTGAAATAATAAAAAAACTCAACACAGCGTTATTGTTCAGTTCTGCTTATTAGTAAATGTTTGACTTGATTGTTACACAAATAAACAAATAGATATTCATATGAGAGAATGTCATAAAGATCCAGCCATAATGAGTCTCAGAGGCACCTGCTGAAGTTTATACAGTAATATACACATGTGCTCAGCACAGACATTAAGCAACGAATGATAGACTATAAACTGGTAATACTAATAATGGTGATAACAATTCAGATGACAGAATACCCCCGCCCCTCCCCCCCCCCCATCTGCAACCATCGCCACAGAGCCAAGAAAACTTTCCTCTTAGCAGATTAGGAGCAAAATTTCCTCTTACTAATCAATAATCATTCTTGTACAAATTACAACACGGTATTTAGTATTGCTCGATTCAGCAAAACTTACAGCAATGTTATCAGCTGACTCAGCTTCAAACGTGTGGTAGTCAAGATACGGTACAAAGTATCCAGTGAGAGGAGTCCTGCAGCTCCTCCCAGCCAGGTTGTTCTTGCACTGACACTGTCCAAAGGCTGCCGGACAGATCTGATTGGTTGATCCACCATAGTCACAGTCACAGGCTGTACAGCCGTCAACATTGCCTGGGTCCAAGTTGAAGTACCCGGGCTACAATTAGGCACAGTGATTTATTCTAATTTAGTAGATAAATGAGTACTAAGTAAAGAAAACTCGATCTAGTTTGTAATGTGCAAGAAGTGGAATCACAGAAAATTCAGCAGGATCACCAGTAAGTTGCAGAATAAAACAGGTTTCCAAAGTAGCAGGTGCGAGGAATAAAAAGATGTTGAAAATAATGTCGGCGTCAAGTAATGCAAAAAACTGGACGATGACATTGAGTTTGAAAAAAATGAACAAATAAATTGTGTTAATTTTGAGAAACAATTGGTGCTGGGGATGATGCGGAACAAGCAGCTAGAATAAGTGATGCACTTGGTCTAAATTCAGAGAACTTGCATATATTCTTACTGTTAAGATCGTTGCTCTGAAGCTGAAAGAGAAGATTTTCAGAACAAGTACCTAAAGTGTAATGATCTAAGGAAGTTACCTAGGGTTGAATAGCTCTGGGTGATGTTGTCAAACATAGTAGGTTGAGATGGTTTGGATAAGTAGAAAGAAAATGTGACTGGGTAAATGCATGACAAGGAAAATATGTGAATGATTTTTATAATTTATGATTATAACGATGATGAAGATGATGTTGATAACAATATTGATGATGATGATGACGACGATGACAACGACGACAACGACGACGACGGCGGCGACGACGACGACGGCGGCGACGAAGATGACGATGATGATGCTGATCATGCTACAAACATTATGTAACCTCGATTCAATTGTTTGAATTGCATAGTGTTATTGCTCGAAAAAAAACATTCAATTATATATAAGATTTGAGGTGATTTATAATCCAAAATAACTAGGATGTAATTTTTAATATTTCAAGTTTAATCATGAAATCAGGAGTGAGCGAGTAGGTCAGTCGTTATCGTTCACGCCTCGAAGAGGTAGAGCCTCAACGACTGATTGTGTTCAGTAGCAAATCTGGGCAAATTGTCAACACTCCAGGGCCTGTTCGGGAAGGACCTTTGGCCGCCCACCCGTGCTCATCTGGCCTAGTGGTTCGGTGGTTAAAGTCATGCGTAGTAATACGCAAGACAATTAACCATCGCCAGAACCTGTCTTCTGACAGAGCACTATCATCATCATCATCAACAAGTGATGTAACCGTTATCTTTAACTCAAGACCCTCAGCTCTCAAGATTATTAGTTCAACTCCATACCTCTGCTCTGCACAGACATCTGGAGAAAGAGATTTGTGCACACTATAAACACCATGACTATAATGATGATGATGATGTGATGGCTTATAGATCACATCACACTATAATGACTATATGACGACCTAATATATCACATGTTCTATTAACGGTACTATGTGAGAGAACTCACATATAACATGCTGAGGTACAACCACATCACCACATCGTGTCACAGCCGCACTGCCAATGTTCCGTGGAATAGAGTTACAACGTTTCAACGCCGATCTGTACAGTCCACCGTCGTCATCATCTTCATCTTCGTCATCATCGTATGTTTCGTTATCTTCATAGTTCTCTCCTTCATCTTCATCATCTATCCAGCCTTCCACATTGTCCATGTCAATGCCATGCCCTTCAACTACAAAACATAAGTACACGCACAAGTAAAATTACAAGCACAAACACAAGTACAAGTACAAGTACAAGCACAAGCACAAGTACAAGTACAAGTATAAACACAAGTACAAGTACAAGTATAAACACAAGTACAAGTACAAGTATAAACAAGTACAAGTACAAGTAAACGCACAAGTACAAGCACAAGTACAAGTACAAGTACAAGTACAAGTAAACGCACAAGTACAAGTACAGGTACAAACACAAGTACAAGTATAAACACAAGTACAAGTACAAGTACACGCACAAGCACAAGTACAGGTACAAGTACAAGTACAAGTACACGCACAATTACAATCTCAAGTAAAAGCACATGTACAGGCACACACACAAGCACAAGTACTACCACACAAACAACTACGGGTTAATAAAAAATAACTAATACACAAGACAATAAAATACAGAAATGAACACACAGTCCTATAGATAGTAACAAATACAATTACAAATCGTAAAAAATACTGCACATAATCGTAAATAATATGCAATACAGTTTAATTTATCAGATAATAAAATCTAGTTGTGTTTTGAAACTTTGCGCGTTGGCACTCAACCAGACATGCAGTGTAATCAAACAATGTCACTTCTGACACTTATAGCTCGACATCTCGAGAAGAATGTGAAGTTAAAGACATTCTTAAGCACAATACTTTGCTCATCGCTCAACTTCATTAAAGTTCCAATAGCTACGACCAGCAAAGAGCAGAGTGACGTTATTTTTGCCCTGAGATGTTAAAAATGTACAGTGATAATACACGTAGAGATAATTAGAAAGGTTGTAGTTTCATACCGATCCACTGAGAGGGGGGTACAGAAGGAGTCCTGTGCATGGCAGCACTGTCAGCTGCACTACCCACTGACTCATCTGTTAAATATACATACACAAAATCTTAGTCAACTCTTAAACAATCTCAGTCAACTCATACACAACCTTAGTCAACTCATACACAACCTTAGTCAACTCTTACACAACATTAGTCAACTCATACAAAAAACTTAGTCAATTGATACACAACCTTAGTCCACAAAGTACACAATAAATATGTACCCACTTCGTACCCAATGAATTTGAATACAAACCGTGTTAATATTTATACGAGCATGACATACATGTATGCATATATGAATGAATGAATAATATATTGCATGTGTATAAGATTCATAATCATATATGATGATGACGACGATGATGACGAAGATGATGATGTTTGTGAGTGTGTGTCAAGAGTAAATTCAGTACAAGTTGTTACCTATAGAAGCAGTGTCTGCAGATGGCGATTCAGGACTGGCCATCGGTACAACAGGTACATTCACTCCATACTGGATACAAAAAACACCACATGGTTACAGCTGGCATATATCTTACAGAGAGAAGAGACGAGAGAAAGGACAGAGTCTGAAAGCTGTGAAACGCCTCAGCAAGTTTATAATGAGTTTGCTTGGTATATAAACGCCTGGATCATTCTGGCATCAAAATAATCAGCATAAACTTGTATTCAAGTGCCCGAAAATAGTGGTTACTCTCACCTTAGACTGTTGATTAGACCTCTCTCAGACAGCGAATCCATTGTTCAGCGTGCTAATGCTCAAAATGATTGCAAGAGTTTCACCTTTGTTAGCCCAAAATACTGCCATTCATTACAATAGGACATCTGAGATCAGTCTTCAACTTTAGATTACGTTTAAATGAGTACAGCTTAAGACTAGTTTATTTAGATATGCTTAGTCACAATATTTGATCCACAAAGATGCTCGCCACTGAAAGTTCACGACAGTCAACAGAAAGCCATTATGCAAAACCAATCCAAATCTTGATTCTGAAGGAAGCAATATATCCAACATATATATCCAAGAGATTGCAAGAAAGAAATCGCAGTGTCTCACCGATTCCTGATCAGCAGCCGAAGTCTCCATGCTGCTCTGTCTCAAACTTCTCTCTATCTTCTCGTAAGCCCTCAGCTGTGTCGGCACAGGACGTGCATTACGCATTGAGGACCCTGTGTTCGACACCCCTGCCGGTGCTCCAGACACCCCTGCCGGTGCTCCAGACATGGACAAGTTGCTAGTGACGAGGGAACCCGATCGAGAGTGGAGGGCGTGCGGGCGGCTGGCACTAGACTGAACAGAGTCACCGAAGGCATCAGTGACATGGTTCTCTCCACCGGCACCCAGCTGGGAATCCGGTGCATTGTTGCCAGGTTTTGTCACTGCGCCAGCTTGAGATCCAGACGTTGCACAATATACTATCTCCCTAGAACGACTGATAACAGGACCAGTTCCAGGGCCCAACTGAGAACCAACTGCAGGACCCGATTGAGGACTGTGGACAGTAACGACAGCAGACTCTTTGTGAACATTGCTTGCTGAAACATCAAAGAGTTTATCAACAGCCTGCCGATCTCTTCGCACATCCGAGTCACTGCCCTCACTCTGCTTCACTACAGTGATGTGATGCACAATACCAGACTCATTCTGTCGGACAGCAGACAATTCTTCCCTCGCAGGCCTGGAAGAACGGCCAGACACCAGACTCTGTCGAGGGGAAGAGGTTCCGTTGAGCGGAGCCCGAGTACTAGGAGCCGCGGGGGAACCGTGATCTTTCACTGGAATGTCTCTCAGTCTAGATGCAGCACTTCTCTCAGTCGCACCTCGGCGTAGATCAGTGCTTTTCTTGCTGGAACAGACAAGAAAAACTTCTATCACTAGACACAAGTTTTCCGCTACTCCCCTTCCTCGCACTAGTGAAACAACTGGTTCTCCAAACAGCCAATTCACAGCATACATGAATATCTACTTTCATACTAGTTCTAAAACCAATAACTGAATGTGCAATGAAACAAAAAGTCTACATATTTGGAGAAATCGGATGCTAATAAATCAGGTTCCTAGATCAGAGGGATGATAGAAAAAATATTTGTCGTCCAGACCAGCACCGTTGTTAGCCCAATTAACATAAAATGTTAGAGTATGGTACTTCAGACTAATAACTAGCATCATATATGAAGCAGATGAGCCCGATGGAGAGACAAATCATAGAAAAAAAGACATAAATGAAATAATGATCAAAATAGGAAGATCAAGATGGCTGCTCATAGTAGCAGTCCTCTTCAGTGCCAAAGAAAATTGTGTTATCACTAACTAGCTGATCAACCCAGCTTTGCCCAATATCTCCTCGTCCCTCCATCCGCCCCAATAACCCGGCATCGTTCATTTCTCCCCACGGCCCCTCCGCCCACCATCCCATCCGTCCCCAAATCTTGCCCAGCTTCACCCACTTCATAACCATTCTTCAGATGTCTCAGCTGTTGCATATATTATCGTTCCTACCCATCCTATATCAAGCGACTGCGACACTATCTGAAATGAGGGAGAGAATGGGCAGGGGTAACATTTTTAGATCAGTATATCACTGTAAGTGTAGGCATCACTTGTTCATTATATCTCTTAGTCCAACAACACAACATCCAGCCACATGTACAACACACATGTACAATAGAATTGTACAACACACACATGTACAACACACATGCACAACACACACACATGCACAACACACACACACGTACAACACACACACATGTACAACACACACACACATACAACACACACACATGTACAACACACATGTACAACACACACACACATACAACACACACACATGTACAACACACACACGTACAACACACACACGTACAACACACACACGTACAACACACACACGTACAACACACACACGCACAACACACACACGTACAACACACAAGTTTAACAGAACTGTACAACAGAACTGTACAACACACATGAATAAGAGAAATTATGTACAAGAGAAATGTATCTCATACCCAACTACTTTCTGCGGATCCTTCTGACGAATGTGTGCAAGTGGAGGACCTGGATGAAGTAAAGAAACACTAGAAATGTCATAACTTGTACATAACATACAGAGCAATTGTAATACTGATAAAGTATTTGGCGTCTTCCAGATCGAAGGTTGCCAAGCACTGATCTCTCACCACAGCCCTCAGCCTGACATAGCTAAAGGTTAACCTAACCAGCACCAACCCTAGATAAACATATCAGTTCACTGCCTAACCATTTACAGCTGGTACCAACTTACACTGCTTAATAACAGAGATGCCTAAGCGCACACAAATTTGTCCAAGCTTCGTAATTAAAGAATAAGTTTCTGGCCAGCTGCAACAGAAGAAATTGGACTGGCAATGAAGA
>JAQFYQ010004238.1:0-10040 GCA_034694885.1 Buchholzia appendiculata | reverse complement strand
CAAGGCCAAGGCCTGGACCCGCAAGGCCAAGGCCAAGGCCAAGGCCTGGACCCGCAAGGCCAAGGCCAAGGCCAAGGAGTCCTTAAGGACTCCTTAAGGCCAAGGACCAAGGACCAAGGACACATCACTGCATACAGCACTGCTTTCAGTTAACACATGCAACAAACACGTGCAATCAGTGGAGTAGAGAATTCTCAGTGCATCACAGCAGATAACGGAACGTTACATGTTGCTGTGCACGTAAAAGCGTGACGTACTTTGCTACATTTTGCGTACCTGTTAGACGCGTCTACGTGTACGTGAAACGCAACACGCAATTCTATAAATACAAACTGTATTCAGCGTAGCAAAACACGGGCGCTGTAAACAAGGCCATACCACGTGACTGAATCAATGAGTTGCGTTTTCTCTATTGAGTCGGCCTTCATTGTAGTAACACAGTTACCGTAGCTGTTTTAACAGTTACCGTAGCTGTTGCAGTGAATTCGGCCAATGCTCCAGCTGCCAGCCAAGGCCGCAGTATCTGCTAATACGAACAAACCAGCTGCTGCTGTGTTAAACCGGAGGCCTGCCTGATATTATATGTAGTGTGTTGCGTGAGTGTGTTGCCTTGCATAACTGTGTTACTACAATCTGGATTACGCCGAGAAATAGGACGCTTATTGTTCACGATCTCTCGGAACTGCGATGTTCAAATCAAAGTACCGAGGCTATGAAGTATTGCCATCGAAAGGTATGCTTGTATAATTGAACTGTGTCTAACTATATTCTGCACTTTAACTACAGTAGTAGTCTATTATGCTACCTTTCGTTTTTTAAATTGCACAATCACACACTACATTCAGAAATACATTTTCATGCATTTCAGATGTAAGAGAACGCGAACCATTTACAGTAGTTCAAACCGGTGCACCGGCTACGACGTTGGCAACGTTGCGAAGGGCAGTATGGTTGAAAAGTTGACCGAAAGGTCCGAAATGCCAATCGAAGTACCAAAGTGTAAAACAAAAGGGCGACGTTCCGGTGCGTTACACCTGCATGCAACATGCAACGTTTGCCCTTCGTTAAAGATAAGACAATGATGTAATGCCGTTGCACCGTGTAGTATATACTGTAGATATCTATGAACTGACGACACGATTGGAGAAGGGTAGCGTGGCCGAGCGGTTTAAGGCACCAGTCCTTTCCAGGGTGTGGGTTCGAATTCCCCCCGCTGCCCGTATATACTACCCTGATAATCCTAGATGTGTAAGCGTCCCGAAACAAAACTGCAGTGAAGCACAATCTTCAGGATAGGCAAAGTCTGCGTGATCTGCAGTTTGCTCACTGTCTATGCACTGAACCAATGACTTCAGTCTGTACACTGTACCAGGGCTTCAACATGGGCATTGTACTCAGGGCTTCTGTCTATGCACTGTACCCAGGGCTTCTGTCAATGCACTGTACCGAGGGCTTCAGTCTGTACACTACACCAAGGACTTCAGTCTGTGCATTGTACCCAGTGCTTAAGCACTGGGTACAATGGGTGCAATTCAGGGTACAATTCAGTCTATACACTGTACCAAGGGCTTCAGTCTATACACTGTACCCAATGCTTCAGTCTGTGCATTGTACCCAGGGCTTCAGCTTCAGTCTAAGCAGTGGTGTAGTCGTAGGGTATACTGGGTATGCGGCAGTGCTCTAATTACTTCAAAATAAGTAGGGGGCCTAAAATGTTCTGACGACCGGAGGGGGTGGCAACGGTCCAAGATTTTAAAGAAGTAGGAGGTCCCAAAGCACATTTTCACAATAAGTATGGGCCTCCGGAAGAAGTAGGGGGCCGGGCCCCCCGGGTCCCCTAGTAATTCGAGCACTGGTATAATACACGGAGTATGCCTACAGCAAATTATTAGTAAGCACAGTATACCCACTGTATACAGAGCGCATACCCACTGAAAAAACAACAACAGTATGCCCACAGTATACCCACTGCTTTTTTACCACTGTAAACCGAGACATACATGTGCATGCATACAAAATTTCATATGCACATACATGCATACATAGTTTACGTACTTACATACATGCGAGCATACACACGTACATACATAAATTAAAAAGTAGTGTATTCAGTATTGAAATCGTTTGATATTTCGCATGCTAAGTGTAGTCACTGATAGTATCATAGCGTTCAATACAAGCGTGATTCTGCCACCTGAACTTCGCCGTTTGCACGGTAGACTTGCAAGAAATCATGTTCAACAATGCAACAAACGCTACACATGCAGTATGTGTTTCATAACCTATCTAAACAGTTCTTATATATATATTGCAATGTAATGAACTCAAAAATACATGGCCGTATTGATAAGGTGGGTTACGGATTACCCACCACAACGATAATTTCCTTAACATGCAAATATAGATTATGTGATGGAGTTTTCGTCAACTTCTCCCTCCCTCCGTGATCGTCAAAACAAAAAAATCAGTGGTTAAACCCTCTCCGAAATGAAATCCTGGCTACTGGTCTGTGATAACGTTGCGTAATATTAACAGCATCTAGAATTATTTTCTGGTCGCGTCTCGTTTGTCGTATTACGCAACAGAGGCCAGACCGTATAGTGAAATACGACAAGACGCGTATTGCGAAATATCTCTGGCTCTCGCTGGCCACCGTAGACGGCTATGTCAGTACGACCACTGACATAGCCGCCGACTGGCCAGAGCCATTCCCAGCAGGCTGTAAGCTAGGAATATATAGCCACAGCTGGTGTGGACAAAATACAAATGTTCGCCCTGGGAACGCACAAGCTTTGCAATTCCATTGATGCGATAAATAGTCAAGCTTCGAACGGTGCTGTTCAGGCTGCAGTTCGTGGCTTTCAGTCTTGCACTGCATGGTTGAATGTATAAAGGCTTAGAGTATGTGAAAACCTGCTCGACTATTGTTATTGCTGAACGGGTTACTATGCTGGACGGCATATTAGGAAATGGTTTTATATTTGTACACGACATGGTCTGTTTAGAAAATACGTATTGTGGTTGGGGTTTGGGTTAGGACTAGGGTTAGAAATACGGTTTGACTCATGATTATGGATCAGGTTTGGAGCTTAATTATGACCATGACTTTGAACTTGGCCCAGGATTAACCGTAAGTCTAACCGACATTATTCTAAATCGGCCTAGTTTTTGCAAATCTCTCGTCATTTTGAAATTAGTAAAGACTAATCACATGTTTGTGTCTGTATGGTACTTGAGTGCCTGATTTGTGAGTGAGTTCCTTGTGAATAGTAAAACTAACGGGATATGGATTCGACCCAGTGGTGTAGTCGTAGGGTATACTGGGTATACGGAGTATATCCACAGCAAATTATTAGCAAGCACAGTATACCCACTTTATGCAGAGAGTATACCCACGGAAAATACGACAGTATGAGGACCAGACAGTGGATGACCAGATAGCTCATTGGTAGCGTGTTCGCCTCGTAATCGTATACGATTGTGGGTTCGAATCCGCGCAAATACCGGGAGTGTTGCCTGGTAACAAACTTGGGCAAGTTGTTCACGTCCCATTGCCTGTACGGGAAGGACCTTTGGCCACCCACCCGTGCTCAAAAACTGCTCATCTGGCCTAGTCAGTCGGTGGTTAAGGTGTGCGTAGTAATACGTAAGACAACTAACCATCGTCAGGACCTGTCTTCGGACAGAGCACTATCATCATCATAAATAATAACAATCACACATACAAGTTTTTCAGATATACTGCTAAACTCAATTTAGGACAATTTTGGACAAATAAACAATAACGTAGAAAGTAAGGCCTATGTCAAACATGAAAAAGAATAAGGGTCTTATGTCGATGGAATGCGCGATAGTGACACTATGCGATAGTTATGGGATGATAGTTATATCTCATGACATTAAATCCTACCCACTAACAGAGAACCCATCAGATGGCTGACTTCCTCAGTAAAGCATTCATTTAATACTTAGCGCATAAACCCCGACAACCATTAGAAAGTATTCCCAGCAATATTCCATGCCATCTCTCCACATAGACATGGTTCTGCATTAGGAAAGGTCTGATCTGTTTTCATGTCAAGATCAAGCGAGATCAAACTTATCATCAACCTCATTGTGAAGGAGATATGGCACGAGTGCATGTGAACTGATCAACAAATGCATGAAAGTGCTCAAACAAAGTCTGGATATAATGAAGTAAAAGTCAGATAAAATCACTTAAGTCAACGATTTTTAACATCTAGTCCAAACACATGGAAGAACAAAGCGAGCCCATTGCAATGCCCGACCTCAACGGGCACAGCACAATGACACACACACAGTACGTTGAACGACTGTAACACACTCAAAAGAAGTCTCAAAGAACAAGCTCAACACCTGGCACCACATACCTCTCGATCTGTTGGAACATGTTTCGCCAACTTTACTTTAGCAAAGTTTCCTTTGCCGATCGTCTTTATCAGCTTATACTTTCCGACGCTCGGGTCGTCTCGACCCAGCCTTGATATGACCCGCCCATCTGTCGAATCTTCTGAGACCTGGCGCAATAAATACAAGCATTGCTTTAATTAGTTTCAATTTTCATAATTGTAATAGACTTACAATTTATATCATAATTTATATACTATAATTATACTACAATTTATTACAACTTTCTTACAATAAGAAAGTATAAGCATGAAAAAAAGCATTTTACTAATACTGGACACAATTTATACTATAGGCCTACCACACCAAATTCAGTTAATGTATCAGCCATACAACTCAAATTCAGTTAATCACCGAATATGATTATTTACTTTTTATTAAAACATGATCACTGATTAAAATGAAACTGATGTCCAAAGTATTGTGTGTAAGCGCTATGATGGTACAATCGAGATATATTCCAACCTTGGCAAAAACGACGAGGCTGAATCAATATTTCATTACTAAATACGTGGGAACATGACTAGACGGTCATAGTGTTATAGAACAATTTCATGATGAAAATTACTAGTTATATTACTAACAGCACACTGAAATATTCCTTACAATACAAAACTTGATGGCACGCACAAGTTTCAACAACAAGAACTGAATCAGAGTCATGGAATCATATCAGTAGTGAACATTCAATCAAATAATAATGCGTTAATTTTGCCATACATATATGAACTAATACAATAATAATTTCACCATACATTTCTCACCTTTTCAGATTTTGTACCGGATACCGGTGCTTCAGAGTTTAAAAGTGGAGTGTTTACAAGCGGTGTCTTCATGGCTTGTACAGCAGTGCTCATTGTAGACGATTCAAACTATTCTTAGACTGTCCTCATACTACAACATGTACATCAACCAGGCTTTAACAACAACGGGATACACTCAACATTAACTATGTTTCTCATTTCATCTCAAACTTCATCAGAATCAATAAAATTACATTAATTCTACATTATCAAGTACACAGCATGGATTAGATAATTTCAAGAAACTCCTTTGCCATATCAGATATGCTGTGCCATGTGGCCATGGGCCACGTGGCATGTGCATGCAACTCCTTTATGGTCTGATTACGGGTGAATTTGATGACATACTATAAAACACCTGGCTCAGTCTTTCCGAATCAATTTTAGTTACTTATGAAGACCAAATATCACCAGAAAGCAAACAAATGGTATGTGCGGGCGAATATACCCCAGGGTTCGGTGGATAGTTTAGCGACATAGCGAAAAATAACCCCCATATGAATAGCACCATCATCTAATCATCATGTGTATGAACAAATGGCCTGGCTAAGAAATTAAAATTGTCTACCACTAGACAACGAGTTTGTAACTTAAATAAGATAATTCTTAGGTAGACTACACCAGTTCTATCATAAGATTAAATTATTAAAATGAACCAGTTTAACAGTGACTACTGTTAGCCCAATAACCTTCATTTACACGTAAAGCAATACTTTATGTCTTTACCAACGCCAAGACGAAACAGATGAATTAGAACGTTACGTTACGTTAATAACGAAATTTAACTAGCATAAATTCAATCATTTTGTATCGAACTCGCTGGCATTGAAAACAGGTACCACTCTCCTAATATAAGTACATAAAATACGGTATTCCAATAATCTTACTTGGTACCGAGAAAGTACCAATGTTAAAGTTCAAACGTTGAACTTTAATCAACAAGTTCAAGATAGGCCGGCAATAAAATACTACATTCCAGATACACATACATAGTACATATGAATCGGCTTAGCGTAAATAAAAGTGATTAAAGACAATAAAAAAGAGCGTAAAAACTAATCATGAAAACAATAACATACCAAAGTATCATCAGATCTACCCTAATTATTACATTTGTCCAACTTATCTTCACGCTTTAGTTCATTATCTCGAGGGGATAAATTAAAGGGGTCGGTAAATTAGTTGGGGTGGGGTGTAAATTAGGGGGAGTGGATAGGGGAAAAGTGGGGAGGATACTTACCCCTCAATGTTCAACTTCCCCTACAGTTCTCTCACAGATCATGGAGGACAATCACTGCGCATGCGCACTCGCTCTGACTCACAGCTGACATCCGACTCCCCCCCCCTCCCCAAGAGTTCCCCTCACCCTCACCACTGGTTCTCACTCACCTCATACTCAGCAAGGTTTTTAGCAAAGCACACACAAACACGGTAGGAAATTTCTTAGAAATACCACACAATACCTCCTTTTTCTCATCACGCCATTTACCTGTTCGGTAATCTATTGTGACTGTTATTGACCGTACCCATGTAACTGTGTCCAGTCTAGTGCCGAGGCGAGTTGTTGAGTGTGAGTCGTTATTACAGTGTGTGAGCCTGACTGGCATCCAGAAATACGGTACTTCACTACACCGTTCGTGCTGATGGAGATTGTGAAAACTTTTGGAACAGCTGAAAACGATTCTTCGCATTAGCTGAAACCAAGAATGATGATCTAACGTACGTTAGATATCTAACGTACGTTTCTTCTCAATATAATATTAACTAATTAACAGTTTGATCAATGCTAAAATTAAGCTGTAACCATAACATTTGCTGAAATTGTGCCAAATGAGCCGTGTTAACGTACATGGGTAATTAATGATGCCAGCTAGGTAGCATATAATTGCTAAATAAAATAAAATAATAATTCGAAGCTCTTTTATTGTACATCAAACAAAGTGCAGCAGTACGTTAACTGCTCTATCAGACTTTACGAACCTGGACGACAAAGTCAATTCAAAGTTCAAACAGTCAACAAAAAGTCAATAATTAATAATTAATTGTCGACAAACAATATAACATTTAGGTATGGCTTCAATTTGTGAAATCTGCATAATGCAGACTTGGTCATTCAAATTCCGGATCTGTGGCGGTTTTACAATTACTCTGTTAGCCGTGAGTGCTCGAGATCTATTTGTCAGAAAACAGTCTTTCAATTTTGATTATAGCATTTCATCCAGTCAGTTTTTACTACTTTGAGTCTGATGTCGTGAATCGTGATGGCAGAAAATATGAAACAGACAGGAATTGTTGACCATTGATCGCTCTATGTCTCCGGGATCAATCACTATAAGTCAAGCCGAAATGCACAAAAGTCACAGCTGTCTTTTTATCGCATTTTGTAACTGATCTAAAATTGAATGGAAGACTCGGATTGATGGATATATGAAGTTTATATATGAAGTTTATTTTTCCAAGCAACAACAATTCGAATACAACTTAGTCAAACGAACCGATAATGTTTGTCGCCTAGTATAGATGGTTCCCCGATATTATGGCTTTGAAAATAACTGTGGTTTTGAATTTTTAAAATTCTGTGGTTTTGAATTAATTTTTGTTTAAGTTAGTGAAATTTTAATTTTGTAGCAGAGGAGCTCCGAGCAGTTTTTAGATGTGATATGTGAGAATGTAAACAGCATGGCGGATTGTTTATCATATTTATTTCTATTTTGATTAAATAATTAAATAGATATCACTAACTTACCCAGTTACATCGTTAGACTGCTTCACTGACTGGTCCCTCGTCTCCTCATGGACGCCATATTTCACGAAAAGGTAGTTTTACTAGCACCGTGATTTTATTGTTATTTGGTGATACGAGTTATTGTCTTTTCATAATAGAATCGTTAAGTCATCGGTGAATGCTCTCTCTGATGACTAAAGACTATCTCCTAATTTTTCTACCTTTAAAGAACGACTTAAAACATTTCACTTCCGTCATGCCTTCACTCTCTAGCTAGTGCACAGCCCACGCCTCTGATTCAATTTTGTTATTTGAAATTTGTGCGTGTTATAAATTGATGTAATAAAAATAATAAATAATAAATGAATTTACAGAATGAAAAGGAATATCTCACGGGAGTGGTAAGCCCGGTCTGCGGTATTTGCTCCATTGATGATATGCAAGCCATGCCATGCTAAAAAGCCAACTATTCGCCATTGACAGTACATTGACTATCCTGTAGTTTATTATAATGCATGGGGAAAGTGTTAGATTTCGGGATTATTATAGGGTTCTGGTTTTAGGTAGGATTATAGTTTAGCTTGAAATCCTTTGTCAAATATGTCTTTTTACAATTTGTAAAATTATCAATTTTCTATAAAAAAAATTGACCACATGCAAAGTCCCTAAATTCTCGATCTGTTAATCTGCTAGAGAACCCAATATTCCTCCTTCTATCAACATTCAGCTCATCAGGATCGATTCACCAGATTCGGATACTGTCTTTTCATGGTGCAAGCAAATAATTAATTAATGTATGATCGTAATCACACATGCACATGATGGGGCCAGTCTATCTTTGTCAACTTTCCGCTGTCGCTGCTATTTGAATAATTCTCTATTCTATGGTGCTATATATCCCTAACTGTTTCTCATATATATTATTGTGATTAAGGATTTCATCAAATACAAAGCCTCTCCTGTTAATCTGGTGCCTTACCGGATCTCAAATTCATGATTTAAATGTTACAGCAAATCTGTGGTGTTAGCAAGAGCATGGCAGGATGAACTCAGAATGATCTTGCTCATTAATTATGTTTATATTCATGTATTGTATACTTTGCAATTGTGAGATTGTCATGACTTTGTCTTGTACCACCTTGTAGCTTTGTAGAAACGGTGTCACTATTTTGTGCACCGACTGTTGCGTCGTCTGCTCCTAATTACACAGACTCGCAAACATGTAGGGCATTCTAACGTTACTCCTCAACTCCGTGATCATAACCAGAAGTTTAACAGTATCAATTCAATTTGTTTAAAACTTGCAGCAATGTATTGTTAAAATATTGACCAAAAGCTCTGATTTGAAATAAAGTATTTCTTGATGATATAATGATTGAGACAGATGTAGATATTTAGTGTTGTAGGTAGCGTGTTGTACTTGTTGTAGCAAGAAGGTTCGCTGTGTGCCCAGCATTGCCTCAATGCTTTGCTTCAAGGACCTTACTTCACTCCCATTGACCTGGCAGAGCTTGCTCAGAGACTCGATGAGTCGGAGAGGGAACACATGGCTGAAGCTGGCTGTGAATCGCGCGAGTACCAACAGTTCATTATGGTAGGTCATTTGATTGAGGTTTATCATTAGCATTGGTTATCAAGTTATTCGTAGAACATTTGACTCGGCTAAATGAAAAGGTTTTTCTGGTCATACCTGGAACTAAATTTGATTAGGAAGCATAAAGTGATTGGAAGCAGAAAAGTAAGTAAGTAAGTAGTAAGTAATATTTATTTTCATTCTTCTCACATCAACAATAGCAAAGCAACGCTTACAATGTAACAGAACAAAATACAAATCAAAATACAAACTAATCAAATCAAAATCAAAATACCAGCTAATCAAATTAAAAATACAAATCAAAGTGCCACATAGAATCGATGACTCACATGTAAGTGAGAACAACAAAAAACAAGAAAACATCTAGAATAAGCGTCATCGGCATCAAGACAGTTTTTAGCTTTTGAATATCAACTTTGTAATTCTGATGGGATAAAGAATGAAGAGCTGCCAGAGAGGAGCTTGTCCTATCGAGCTGGCCGCTGTACAA
>JAQFYQ010004237.1:0-10042 GCA_034694885.1 Buchholzia appendiculata | reverse complement strand
TATATCCGGAATACTATAAATACACAACGCAAAATTATTCTTGATAGTAATGCATTGCATAACTTGCATGCAGTTAGAGTAAAAAGCCACCAAGTGTTGGTATTATTACACCACGCGTACTTCCTGTTATGCTCTCAATACAGGCACGACATTTAGCAAAACGGAAGACTCCGCAACATCAGAAGTATAATTACATTGGCTTCGAGCCTCTAGGTCCGCTTACATGTGGGCAATTATTCATGCATGGTCCATAAGAGTTATGTTGAATTGAACTGTTTTTAAATATTGACCTCAAGTTAACAAATGAATAATGCATGCATGGTCCAGGCATTTAAACAGACCTCCGTGGAGGCTGGTAACCATGTGCACACACGCCCGCATAAAGACGCCGAGCTGTACACAGCTGAGGAGATGTGTTCGTATGTTGCAGTGTGGTTTATAGGATGCGAGTCCGCAGTAAATAACTAAGATTATGTTTGGGGATTTGGTCAGTCTTTTCAGCCATAATTACTTTCAGTCATTGTTTTAATGGATTTGAGCTTGATTTAAAGTTAGCATATTAGAGGAGCATAACGAATTCACCCGTTCTCTTTTAATATGTATTGTAGTGTCATTCTGAACTTGTCAATAATACAAGTTCAACTGGTATTCTGAACACTAAGCTCATTGACATCAAGATTGAGCCCTGCATTGAGCCGGGAAACTGGACTTTGGCATTGGGCAATGACATTGGGCAATGACATTGGGCAATGACATCACTCCGCCCGTTAGTTTAATAAAAATATAATGGCTAAGTGAAACTTAGACCTTCACACGCTCAACTGCAGGACCAAATAGAGGCACAGTTGGTTCAGCTGCTTAGCCCAGCAGCTGCACAGCTAGCCTCAGCTGATGGACCAAGCAGTTGAACAGCTGATTAGCTCAGCTGGACCAAGCAGTTGCATCACTGCTGAGTTCAGCTGCTTGGCCCAGCAGCTGCACGTGGAAACACTTGTCTGGAATTACTGTCGGAATCTGGATCTAATGGAAGCGACTGCGTGGCGCCTGCAACGGCAATACATCAGGGATAAATTGAGCAAGACGCGATATTGTGATATGAGATCCAGTCATATCTCCGCCAAGACGATCAATGACGATACACAGACTTTGTTAGCTCCACGGGAGGAGGTTCGTAGTGGAATTAGCTTCTCCATCCATCCCAGCTTGACGTTCAGTCACATGCAGTTCTCATTTTTGTCCTGCCCAGATTCCTGGAGATTTCTCCCCATGACGACCGCAGGTGAAACTTGAAACTCACGCGAAGATGATTCTTGCTATCATATGTCACGAACAAGATGTCCATGCACTACCACAGCCAGAAACTAGTCTGCTCGCCATCGAATTCTTAGGTCAACGGGTCAGCCCAGGCCAACGGGTCAGCCCATGTCAACGGGTTAGTCCAGGTCAACGGGTCATTCCAGGTCAACGGGTCAGCCCAGGTCAACGGGTCAGCCCAGGTCAACGGGTCAGCCCAGGCCAACGGGTCAGCCCAGGTCAACGGGTCAGCCAAGGTCAACGGGTCAACGGGTCAGTCCAGGTCAACGGGTCAGTCCAGGTCAACGGGTCAGCCCAGGTCAACGGGTCAGATTAGATCAACGGTTCAACCCAGGTCAACATTTTATTGAGACCGATTCAAAGAACCAAGTTCAGAATCTTATCTTTTGATCTGCCAGAACCTCTGAATAAGAGAATTCAGAGATGAGAACGGTTTCATGTTAGTTTTATTAATTTGTGAAACGCAACGCAGTTCGGTTGAATTGCTACTAGGACTAGGTTTTCACGATCTTATTAACATAACGAGTCTCTGACTATGCATTGCAGCTTGTATCAAGTTGGTAACCTGCTGGGGGCGGGGTGGGGGCGGGGGTTGGGGTAGAGTGGGGGTGGGGGGTAATATTCCGATCAGAGGCATTTATTGGCGGTACTGTGACAATGATAAATTGTGTCACGTTGTTTGCAATCATAACATTTCTAGGACAACATAATAACATTTCGGTCTTCATGCGTCTGATTGATACCAGTGCATGGAGTTAGAGTGTCAGCAGTAGCAGCCACTAGCTCGAGTACAGAAGTAACAGAAGCAGTAACAGTAGCAGCAGCAAGCAGTAGCAGGAGTAGCACCATTAGCAGCAGATATCAGCAGCAGTAGCAACAGATAGCAGCATAGGATAATCAGCAGCAGTAACATCGCCACTAACAGCAGATAGTAACAGCAGAATCAGCTCAAGTATAACAATTATAGTAACATTGCGGGTACGTCAGTAGCAGTAGCTGCGACTCGACTAGAGTAGCAGCAGCAGCACAAAGAGTAAATGGAGCAGCAAGAGTAACAGTAGCAGCAGCAGAAGCGGTCTCAGCAGCAGAAGTGTTGTATAGTTAAAAATTAGGAAAGGTAATTTTGCTTGTCAATGGGAAGTTTGTAAAAAAATCAGTATTCGCTAGGTGGCTACGTGTTCCACCGGCCCTTTCTGGGATTTTTGAGAATTTTTGGTCTATTTATAGATTAGTAGGCTATTAATCTATTTATAGATCAGTGGTAATCGATTATTTATAGATTAGTGGGCTAAGCGGAAGTAGAAACATCCCGGTAGTACCACGACGCCGCCCTAGCGAGTACTGTGGAACTAAGTTTTGAAAACTTCTCATTGCAGCAACCGTTAAATCCATACGGGAAGAAAGCAGTAGCACACCAGTTTACGTACTATCCGAGCTTTACAAACTTATACACACTATCATTCCAGTGACCATTGGCGAAATGATTTGAAACTGAAATTATAAACTATAGATTTTAAATCATGCAAAACTAAGCACGCAACTGACCGATTTCTGCAAAACAAAAAATAACTTATAAAATATTGTATCCATATTTCAAACTTTGAAATCTGTCACAAAGTTGTCTAATTTTAATTTATGTTCAAACAAAAGGGGAATATATTCGTTGTGTATGTGCCTAACTATTCCTATTTTTTATTTGCCTAGATAGATCCAATGCAATTCATCTATGCTTATATAAACCTATTGACTAACATTAAACATTAGGTTGAACTAGTTTCGCTTTTCTCCAACCTACCATAGAGATAATGCCGAAGCTTGAAATAAAATGTATAAAAAGGTGTGATAATAAACACTGTCCTTTATCAACAATTCTCTTTTCACTTGTTTTTATTTTCTCCAAGGCTGGGTAAGTTAATTGATCAATATCCTAAACCATAGCCGTAGCCACTTGTCTTTATTTCGGGTCAAACCCCTTCTCCCAGATATTTGTTATTTCTTAAAATTTGTGATGTTTTGTGAAGACAAAAATGGAAAAAATCGTCAATGTTTTTTAATGCTCACCTCTCCTAAAACGAATTTTTTTCCCCCAATTTGGAAAAAAATATCGTCAATTTTTGGGGAAAGCCAACCACCCACCCCCCCCCGCCCCCCCATATGAAATCCTGGCTACGGCCCTGTCCTAACCAGGTATCTCTTTGATACACATTATCAAAGATATCAAGTTGCGAGTTATTCACTCGCAACTTGATATCTTTAATTTGATATTATACTAGCATCGAAGTGCCTCAATATTCGTTGCAGCACACTTTTGAAAGAGCAACATTTATCACCTGCCTTTTACTCTTATTTCCTCAATGACAAGATCAAAACATTACCCACCTAATACAGCGCTCAATTATACTTGACGTTGAATTAATGCAAATGTCTAACAGACAGAATCTAGGTTCACAGCAAAGCAGAGGAAGAGTCGTACTGAATTAGTTCCTGGAGAGATGCTCTGGGAACTGCATCCACGCTCGGCGGGGGGGATTGGTCAGTCCAGTGACACTAGCGATGCATGCAGCTGCTGCTGCTGCTGCTGCCGCTGCTGCTGCTGCTGCTACTGCTGCTGCTGTAGCTGCTGTTTCCGTGCCTCGGCAGATCAGCAGCAGCTCGTGCAAAGTATACGACCGTCAGATTTGTGACAAGAAAACAAGACTCGAGCAGCAACACGTAGCAGCGGTAGCAGCAGTAGCAGCGGCAGCAGCAGAAGCGGCAGAAGCAGCAGCCGAAGCAGAAGCAGCAGCCGAGGCAGAGGAGCGTAACGACCGCCCGAGCAAACAACACTGTGCGGTTAAAGTTGTCATCCGGCATAGAGCACACAACTTAGAGCGTACATCGTACAGCACAGAGCACACAGTATACAGCATACAGCATACAGCATACAGCGTACAGCATACAGCACAGCGTACAGCATACAGCATACAGCATACAGCGTACGGCATACAGCATACAGCATACAGCATACAGCGTACAGCATACAGCACAGCGTACAGCATACAGCATACATCATACATCATACAGCGTACAGCATACAGCACAGCGTACAGCATACAGCATACAGCCTACGGTATGCGACGCGCATGCAACATGTAGTATATGCCATAAGCAGCATACAGTGTATAGCGTACAGCGTAGAGGACACAGCATAGTTTGTAGAACATAGAATAAAACCTACGGCATGCTGAACACTGCAAACTCCATACGGCACACATCATTTAGCATACAGCTCATAGCACGCAGCATAATCTAGAGCATACCACACATGTAAAACAGCAGTACACGGCTCAAAAGATTACAGGAGAGCCAAGGATTTGTAGGATGCTTTAGATCAAAGCCGAGTGTCAAGACAGTATTGAGTCAATGCTGATTAATTAGACAGTTACAAACTTTTTTGTAGCAGAAATTTGTTTTAAAAAAACGTTAAAAAATGCTGCTACAAATGTTTGTTAACGGTTTCTACTATAGACTTATTAACGGTTTCACAGAAGGATTTAACAATTATTCGGTCGTCTTTAACCCCTCCACCCCCCCCCTCGTCGCACCACCCACAGACTCAAATACGAGAACGTTTCAAACAGATTGAACACAAGCTTGAGTGCGTGAATATAGAATAGATGTGTGAGTTTCTGTTTTTATTATTATTTGAGCTCCATAGTAAAGTACTCAAGTAATAATAATTGAATAGTATCCAACCCAACTATCAGACAATCATGTATTAGACAGCTTTACAAACATTTCAGAAAATATCAATCTTCTGTATAATATGCGAATGACTGAGCTCTAGCAAAATAGTTATAATGTTTTAAAAGCAAAGTAGTAGAATTATTTCGTACGTATAAAGAAGTAAATGGGGTGCATCATCTCATAATCTTGAATTTGATTAATCTAACTTTAACAGTCGAGTTCCCTTCCTATCACTCTTGATATCAAGCAAGTAATTCTTACGACAATTTAGCTATGCACAGGTGTCGAGGTAAAAGATCTGAATTACTACAGGAGAGGGGACATAAAAGAAACAGGCCGACTCCAAAATAAATATAACTGACTCGACAGGACAATGGACCCTGACTAGATTCATCTCCACTTGCACTTAACTTATTGATCAGCTACAAAAATAAGAGATGAAATACATGGTTTCCAATAATAATAATAACCACCAATGATGTAAGGTTGAACGATAATCAGCCCATAAGCAGCACAGCATTTCTTTATGCAGCCGTACTGCGAAACTGTCCATACTGTACCAAGTTATGGTGCTCCTGGAGGGGGGCAATGGATCAGATTCAATCTACCCTGGCTTGCTATCGCTCAATATCAGCCTGATGGTCTGACCCTGCTGGCCCGAACACGCAATTTTGTCGTTCCTATGAGCGGCAGTGGTTCATCTCGCAATAATGGACTCGTAATTTCGTTCGTTTATGTTTATTGCAATATTTATTACAACTGGGTGATATTGTATGATAGATTTGTGCTTTATTGTTACAGGAACTTCGAACCCCAGATTGGTGGCTCTTGCGTTGCCGTTTATCAAAGAATAGTTCGTCTTTTTACCTGATATTTTCCAGATAACTCTAAGGTCGTAAAAATTATGATAAAGATATAACAGAGTAAAAAATACCAATATTTTTTATAGCCGAAAGTTAGCCACAATCAAATACGCTATTGAGTCAGGTAAGTTGACTGTTAAATTAGATCGTGAAGCATTGTTTGGAAATGAACATACACAAATCTGAGCCTAAGGTTTTCGAGAGAAAAATTATAAAAATTTGCTAAAATCGGTTTATCAGATCTTATTGATCGGGGCAAACTAAAGAGTAGCGCTCTGCTGCCACCAAATGTAGGCTACTGCTTAATGAAACGAAGCTTAAATAAGTCGTTGTCTCGCAAAGGCAGTTACCGAAGACCCTAATGTTAGACTTTACCATTTAACATAATGATGACACGAAATATATTACTACTGCAGGAACATGTTCAGCGTAGACAGGAATCCATTGAGATAGTTAATATTTCAGATTACTTGTTTCTTCAAGGCTCAATGGATATTTCATCGGAAAACCACTTCATATAAATGGCTGAAATGATCTGAAGTTATTCAAGCGCAAACGAGAAATTGTTAACAGCAAATAAAGTCATAAAAGCTTACAAACTACGAGACGTGACAAATTTTAAAATCAAACATGCAATTCTCAATACATTATAAATGTACATTTCTACCATCACTTTGATTGATTCAATCAAAATAATATTCATATATTCAGACAAAAAAGTTCGCATTCAGTTCTGGTATATCACAAATGACCAATAAATTACGAAATAAGTCTAGGACTACAATGCTCAACTGACATAAATATTTACAAATTGAAATGGAAGCACTAAAATAAATCTGAAAATTTCGGAACTTTTGCTACATCCACCCGACAGCTTTCATTTCCCTGGCCATCTGACAAAGAGTGCACGGTCCCGTGAACCACCAGCTCAGACAGCAACAGTCGTCACAGACAGACCCCTAGACAGACAGATACATGTACAGACAGATACATACACACAGACAGATACATACACACAGATAGACCACTAGACAGACAGAGCCATACAAAGACAGATACATACACACAGACAGACCTATAGGCTTACACAGAGAGATCCATACACAGACAGACCCCTACACAGAACCATACACAGACAGATACAGATACACTGACAGATACATAAACACAGACAGGCCCATACACAGACAGGGCCACACACAGACAGGGCCATACAGACAGACAGACCACTAGACAGACAGACCACTAGACAAAGACAGGGCCATACACACAGGCAGACCACTAGACAGACAGAACACTAGACAGACAGATCACTAGACAGACAGGCCCATACACAGACACAATCAACTGCAAGTGAATCGTTACTCTGAAACAAATACAAATAATAATTGACAATATACTCAGTATATATTTTAGCCTACAATGTCTTATGCATTTATCTTTACTGGACTAAACAGATCACAATTTGCATCATCATCATCATCATCATCAACAACAACATCATCGTCATTATTTTTTTTTCTTCTGTCAGAAGATCACACGTGATAGTGATCATAAATACAAATGGATTTCCATAACGTTGGTGAAATGTTGATTTCACTAACTAATTAATTATTTCATATTGCTATTGCTTGTAGGTTATATCTATTTAATTTTAGTTTTAGTTGTTTTAATTGTTCACTATATTTGTCATGTTCTTGTGAAAAAGATATTATATTCCACATCGCTTATTAGTTATTGTTTTGCTGCGTAGTTTTACCCTGATTCCGAGCAGCATGCGGATCTTCTGCCTGAGTGGAACGAGACCAGGCCCGAACACAGTCGGTACACAGCAGCTTTCTCCCAGCAGGGTGGACATATAGCAGGTGTAGCAGGGACCAAAGCAGGTAACGCAGACACCTATGCAAGTGCAGGACATAGTTACAAATAAAAAGCACAACATACCAAGCATGATATGCGAACACAATAATGGGATTATAAACAACAACCAATATTGGGAATAACGTATTTCGGAAAAAAATCACAAATTATGTGTGAGAGCTTACATGTGATTAAATGTGCAGAACAATTTCACGACAAGCGAATCACAAAGCTTGATATAATCAGCCCGAATGACCTCTTAGAACAACGTACGACCATAAAGAAGATATATTTAACCAAAACACACTTAGTAAGAACGTCGCCAAGATTGCTACTTGAATTCATTCGAGCAAAATTTAATATACTTTGTCGGATATTCAATGTTAGCGTCATCTTGGTTAATAACTCGAGTGCTTTTCGATTGACATGCACAGTACGTAGCGCAACTTAAGTCAGATGGTATAATGTTTGAACAATGCCGAGGCAGCTTTGATCATAAACTCACTAAATATTGTCTTCAGGAAAGCAATTTGGTCTATAGTGAATCTAAAGCGCCGCTGTGAACATGAGACCCAGCTATATATTTAAGAGAATTAAAGACGATTTCTCTGCTCTGTCCGCTGGATGATACTTGACATAAGAATCTATGGAAAATGTTGAGAGAGAGAGAGAAAGAGAAAGAAAGAGAGAGAGAAAGAGAGATGCTTAAATAAAAAAAACATTTACGGAAGAAGAACAGGGGATTCAGAGAACAGAGCTGTGTGACGACAATTACATGCGCTATTGAAATAATCATTTTTGCTTTGATTTTTCATCCAAAGAGAGTATCCATTACGGAGTTTTACCCAGCTATTGCAATATTTATTAAATTTAGATCACTGTACATTGTGCAAGGTAGTAGGTTCGGTGTAGTGTAGTGTAGTGTAGTGTAGTGTAGTGTAGTGTAGTGTAGTGTAGTGTAGTGTAGTGCAGTTAACAACAGTTTAAAAATTCCTGCAAACATTACTTATTTTTATTAATTCATGAAGAAATGTTTTGTCCCGGATGTCGTCTCAGAGAGTGGAAATCTACTCGTTATTCACCCAATAAGACAAATTGTGATATTGTTCCATGCAGCCAGACTTGGAATACAGCGTAAAATGTCCAAATATTTTAGTCGAAAGGAAAACAATTACGTGTAAAAATTTGTTTGCATTGTCTAATGTTCTGCACATGTAATCTCTGGCGGATTGTTGGGGGAGATGCGGGGCGTACTTTGTTTCATCAACCTACGTCTGTTGACGTCTGCAGTCTGTCTTAAATTATTCCTCTTGCTACGCTTATGGCAATGCATCCACGAAAATGTTTTGGATTTTCTGGATAGCTAATCATGTCACTTATCCCTCTGCATAATATCCACATCCCCCACTTTGTACAATTACAAGATTTAACAAAAACAACTGCTTACAGACTTCGCAGTCCTCGAAGCACGCGCACTGTCCTGAGCTCCAAGTCCTGGCCCCGGTCCAAGGGACAGGACGACCAGGACTCGTCACCTGGTTGGTGATCACATCTGTGCTCACCCAGTACTTCGTCCCAGACATTGAAGACATCTGATGTTCCCTTCGCGTTCACGGATGGGATAAAATTCTGCTTTGCGGCAGGTTCCAATTTGATGATCGATGTAATCCTACGCCCAAACCGAGAATCAGTATACACTGTAGTTGCGGTCACAGCACTTAGTCTGAAGTCAAAGATATAAAAGTCAATGCGCTCACGGACTAGATACTATTAGGCATCCTAATGCTTGACAGACTTAATGAATTATGCAAAGTTAACGTAAATTTTTTCATACAGATTAAATTTATGACTCAATTAGAATATCATCAAATAATTAAAATTATATTGTTGCAATGAAGCGAGTGTGATGTCATCGCGTAACGGGAGATATTTTCAGTGATGTTCATAGCCCTGGAAATATTTATGCCTTGTTTATCAATGTTCGTTAGATAAATAACGGTAAAGTAGAAGAGAAATTTATCTTCGTTGATCGGTTGAAGAAAGTCAGTGATATCAGCAGATCGGCGGTATTCCGACACATGCATCAGTTGCTATGCCTGATTTACTTTAAGCGCTTGTATTAGGATGTAATCAGTCCAAACACTCGGTAAACAGCGATAATCAGGACAAAAGTCATCTGTCAAAGCATTAGAAGGGTGCGCCTCAGAATGTGACGGAAGTCATTGGCACGCACAGCGCATGTGAAATGCAGTGTTATATACATACCTAAATATATACAT
>JAQFYQ010004236.1:0-10042 GCA_034694885.1 Buchholzia appendiculata | reverse complement strand
ACTAATGGGAAACTGCTAGGGTTAAGGTAGGGTTAGGGTTGGGGTTAGGGTTATAAGTCGGGTTTTGGTTAGGGTTATAAGTCGGGTTAGTGTTAGGGTTAGGGTAGGACCTAGAGAACATTTTACCATCCTTAAATTCCAATATTTAAAATTGTTGTTTCCTGATTTTTTCTGAACACGTACACCTCCCTGTTGATTTTTTTCCCATGTGTGCGCTAAACTGCAGGATCACCGATTGTTTTTATCATATAACGGGTATATCCTCATCCTCATATAACTGAATAATAGAGGTCTGGCTGTACGATCGTTTCTGAGTATATGCGGCTTACTGTTAGTTTAAGATATTGTTAGTAGGTTAATTTCCAATAGCTAATGACTCTTATTTTGAGATGTGTGCTGCTCGCATTACAAGTTTAATTTTCTTGGTTATGTGATTGTTTCTTTTGGAATCCATTTGATTAGTTTAAATTGGTGGTTAATCAGACATTGAAGTTATTTGAAGTTGATGTTAGGAGGAATAGAAGACTCGTTGCGGCCCCAACAGCGACGACAGAGATACAGGTCAGCCCTATAAGGATCCCCCACACTAATGACTGGTTTACTACTACTATTATGACTGACAAGTTATGACTAATTACTGGTTACTTGTTACCACTGACTGATCTTATTGCGAACAGTGCCTGACGGAGAAAATATTATTTATAATAGTATTACGTAATTCATCTTTATTTGCAGATTTTCTTCCTGTTCAGTGTGATGCGTGCCGGAAGACATTTTGGTAATTACATTTTGCTGTTTACTTTTATGGTTTGATTTAATATCGAATTAAAGTCTTTAATTTATCATTAATAGTATAATTATGACTATTTTTGTTTTGTAACTTGATCTGAACAAAATATACATAAATGATAAAGGTGTATTAAAGATGTGTTAATGATAATATTATGAAATGATTAACTAAACTTTGTAAAATACTAGGTGCTACTTATGACTGAATATTTAAATCGTTTACATCTCCAATGACATTACTATCAGCAAATATTGAATAATGTAACGAATGATAGAACAAGAAACTACAGAATGTGTTTTTAACAAAGTGATGTAAAGCGTTGACATCCTTGCCATCATCATTATCAATAGAACCACCTCTACTATAATCATTTTCATCATCATCATTGTAGTGATGATGATGATGAAGTTTATCCCGTCCTTGTTATGACTTTAGGATGAATTTTTTCAATATCAATTACTTATTCCATGAATCACGGTGATATCCTAACATCATATGATGTCTATTTTATCTGTCATAAGATGTTGTTATTTCTGCAATCAATCCCAGTTTCTAACGCAACACATTGAATTATTACATTATTATTTTAATATACATTACTTGCTGATACATGATATCAATACTTACTCAGTACATATAGTGGCAGTGTAACTTCTTATTTTATAGTGGTAGAAATACTGTAGGTTGATAGTTTTACGAGAACTTAACACCTGTAAAAATCTATTATGTCGATAATTGAAGTGGATTCAACGTGATCTTTGAGAATTGTAGGCCTTAGTTGCTCTGGGACTAGGAGGACTTTAGTTGCTCTGGAACTAGGTGGACTTTAGTTGCTCTGGAACTAGGTGGACTTTAGTTGCTCTGGAACTAGGTAGACTTTAGTTGCTGTGTAACTATGTTGTACATGTTGTATTCAGTTCGTCTCACTATCAGTACACGCAGCACAACTGTCCAGAAGCTTACAAGAAGGTTCGCCTGATGAATTATTATAAATCTACTAGTGCTGCAGTGTGATGCAATGTTCAGTTCAAATGCACTTTGCATTTAGAACTAATTTTGATTTTATTTAATCTGATTTATTATTAAACGTTTGGTGTTTTGTAATTTAACTATGAAACTGAGCAAAATATTTTATCTGTTATTTAATATGGTACTGCATTTGGTAATTTCATATGAAGAATTTTCTAGCGTATTGCGAAGCACCCATAAGAGATGACCCGTTTGATCCTAACATGGGAAACTTTTGGAAATTGCAGCAGTACTGTTGAGAAGTTACCAATGTCCGGTTCTGTGTGGCAGGTTTTTTGTGGTAATTCGAAGAAATGCGTACAATTTAATGAATGGAAATATAAGCCCTTAATTTATTTTTCAATTACTCTTTGAAAATGGAATTGTTCGATAAACAACAATTTGATTGATGCATTTATTCTTTGACAAATTGATAAATATCTTTAAAATACCCCCATGTAAATAATTTATCAAAAGATATTTGAGAGCTATGAGACGGATCTTTGGCCGCCCACCTATTCTTGTCTGATCTAATGGATCTGTGGTATAAGTTAATTCTTAAGACAAGTAACCATTGTCAGGACCTGCCTGCGGACAGAACATTTTTCATCATCATCATCATGAATGGAGAGTAGCAGATGATTGCTCATATGATGTCTATTTTATCTGTCATAAGATGTTGTTATTTCTTGTCTACAGGACAACCAGGTACCTGTGTGTCCGCTGTGTAACTGTCCGGTTCCGATCAAGAAAGGTGAAACGCCTGACGCTATCGTCGGGCAGCACATCGACAATGACTGTCAGTCAGAGACAGCACAAACCCGTCGCAAGGTGGCAGCACATATATGTTCTATGTATATATAGGTCTCCTACTAATGCATTAGTAGGAGACATATATATAATCTGTGTTGCAATGTTTATTCTAAACCCAGTAGTGTCAGACTGTGCCCAGTAGTGTCAGGCTGTGCCCAGTAGTGCCAGGCTGTGCCCAGTGGTGTCAGGCTGTGCCCAGTAGTGTCAGGCTGTGCCCAGTTGTGCCAGGCTGTGCCCAGTGGTGTCAGGCTGTGCCCAGTAGTGCAGGGCTTGACAGTATGACTTGAAATGTTCCTCCATGTGCTTGATGAGGCGAACATTAAATGTTTGGCATCGTGAAAGGTATCCGGATGTTAAAACTCGATCAGTAAAAATAAAAAATGTCGATTTCATATGCGCTGCAGAGTTGAATTGCCTTGACGTGCTTGGCAAAAAATTTCTCCAGATTAAGAATGATGAAGATGAACTTTTTGGTATTCTGGTAATGCTCAGTTTGCTTAGTGCTAGCTGTGGATAATGTAAGTCTGGTTGATAATTGACGATGATGATAATGACATTGCAATGATACTTAGATTTACGTAGAAATCTCTTAACCTTTGTCTTTTTTAGTCTTTGACATTTTCTGTAGTCTTAAAATGACAATGGCTTAGAAATAAGGACAGTGGTATAAACGATTAAGGTGGTACATTTGGATAAATTGTAGGAAGTGCGCTTAGCCACTGTACGTTGGCAAATTGTTGCTGCTACGAATCGAGCAAAATTGCAATCTTTATGAAACGATGACCATTTGAAAAATTAATATTCCGTTGTCCGGAGGAATTTTTTGCAATATATCGAGATATGGTCAGGATTGGATGCACTGTATTGTACCATTATGTGATGAAATACTGTTTAAGATTTTCAGCATTGTCTTGGTTTGCTATTGTGTTAATTATGTTTATTTATATTCTGTTTGATGTATTTTGACGGTCAGTTGTTTGTGTTTTTCTCCTCTCAGGTCTTCAGTAACCGCTGCGCTCTGAAAGGCTGTAAACAGAAGGAGGTGAGTTACAATGTGAACAACTCTCAACTCAACTTCATGAACAGTCTTGATTAACGTGAGCATTAATTTAAGCCACTCGGCAGTTTGGATGTGACGGTCAGTGCTATGATAGGCTTTGCTTATCACAGGCAGTTACGATGTGACTGTCACAGTGTCATTATTTGCTTATCACAGGCAGTTACGATGTGACCGTCACAGTGTCATTATTTGCTTATCACAGGCAGTTACGATATGACTATCACAGTGTCATGCTTTACTGCATGACAGCAACTATGCTTTAGATTGGCTGATGCGGTATAATCACACTTCATGGTTACAAATCTGTCGTTACAAATCTTTTGGTAATGATTTGTAGCGACATTAGCTTTGTGATCTGTGATGAATAGTTTTACTTGCTATTATCTGCATAATTTAAGCAACAGGCGAATAATATATGTTGTTGTTATTAAAATGTATGTCTAGCATTCCTGATAATCACGAGAGGGTTGTGTAGATGTTGGTCAGGCGTTTTGGTATGCTGACTAATAATTAATAGGGCACAAAAACGTGAGTGTTTAAAAATAGTACATGTATTATTTATGCAATGTGGATGTATGTTTAATATCTTTGCATTATGTAGGCAATACAGATGTATGTTTGTGAAGCTTGTATTTAGGCAATACAGATGTATGTTTGTGAAGCTTGTATTATTTAGGCAATGCAGATGTATATTTACGATGCTTGTATTATTTAGGCAATACAGATTTACGATACTTGTATTATTTAGGTAATGCAAGTATTATGTGAACGGTGCCGGAAGAATTTTTGTCTCCGACATCGCAATGAACTTGACCATAGCTGCCAAGGATTCGATGGCTCAGGACGCTCAGTATCCAATGCTGGGTAAGTCTGTATAGGATTTATGTTCAAAAGGTTTTGTATGCATAAATCAGTAATGTACATTACATCAAAGTAATTATTAATTAAAGCTAAATTCCTTAGTTATTTTGTATAATTATTAGGAAGCGGGATTAGGTTATGTATGACGATGAAATAGATTATATTTTTGTATATCTTTTGAATGTTTATTGGTTTTGATTGAAAGTAAGTGCCATGGTCGGTTATGTAGTGAGTGCTAAGATTAGCTATTGTGGTTATTTTGCAACTTTATTTAACTGTATGCAAGCTTTTACAATTTGATATTTTATAGCAAATATAGTTAACAAAGAAAAGAATCAATAGAATGATTGTTAGTTATCAACTATAGTAGGCTCACATTTCGTAATGCTGTGATAAAGAATGCACTTCGTAACCGTTATCATTTGAAGCCCAGATCCCGCAAATAATCAATAGAAAAGCTAATAGTAATTTCCTATGATCTTTGTCTATAGAAGGAATATACAATATGTTAAAGATACTGGTATATTAATTGTAGAGCTGCTGCAGCTGCTAGGGCTACGAGTTCTCCCAAGTCAGCTGCTGGTCTAGCAGGCTCTGCTGCTGCTGCCAAGCAAACTCCTCCCACAGCGCAGCATAACAAACCCACTGCTGCTTTCACTGGAGGCCGGCAGCTTAACTCGCGGTATGAAAGAACTATTTCATTTTTTGGTAATCTTATGCCCGCGTTTTTGGTAATAATTTATAACTTGTATACGTCTGAATAATTTCTGTATCGAAAAACGCTCAGCCTCGGCAGTGGTTTAGAGAGGTTATAGTTTGTAAGGATTCAGTTAATCCATATTCAGCATTTACGACTGATTGGGTTTCAGATAACTTTCTGAGTGTGTGTGGATTATAATTTATGGAGATAAGGGTAGTTGTAGAAACAATTACGTCATATACTGTGCATCCAAGTTAGTGCGGAATTCTGATAGTTATTTTACAGCTTTTAATAGTCTTGATTCTTTCATATGTTAGCTTAATTTGTATGTTGACATGATTTCTAGATTTGAATTGTTGCTTTTTAAGTGTATTCCTATGGAATTGCAAACCAAGAAGGCTTATGAATATGTTTAATCATGTGATATAGGTACGTTTAATCATGTGATATAGGTACGTTTAATCATGTGATATAGGTATGTTTAATCATGTGATATAGGTACGTTTAATCATGTGATATGTGTACGTTTAATCATGTGATATAGGTACGTTTAATCATGTGATGTAGGTATATAATATAGTATAATTATATTCAGTTTTCTGATCTGCTGTTAATCAACATCAGTCAATAATAGTTGAACTGGTCGACATGAATGTATTAGTTACATTTACTGATTGTAGTAATTGATTTCAATGTTAATATTCGTGATATTTTTTGTCGATTGCAGCGGTCAAGAGCCGAATAGCCGGCCGACGGCTATTACAGTGAATGCACTCCAGCAGCCAGGCTTGGTGAGTAATAACAATGATAACATTTCACATCTTTTATTATATAATTGTAACTTATGCTATATTATCACAAGATTACTTGTGTTTTCAAACATAATAATAAGTTGTTATGAAGTTGCTCTTTTGTGACTGTTAGCTCAAGTTGGTATGAGAGATGAACGAGAGAAATTATTTGAGTGTTTGATGTTAATGGTTGCAGTTTATTTAGAGGATGTTTTTAAGTATTTAAATTATCTAGCACAGACGGTGTCTGAAATCCGTGCAAATAGCACAATGTTGTGTCATGTTTGGCATTTTTGACATTATGTGCTATGAAAAGTTTTATTTCTGGACATTTAGTCATCATTTGCAGTTATTTCGATTAAAATAATATTCAATTTTAACACTGAGAATGGCTACTGCTTACGACTTTATGTTGACATCGCATAGTCATTGCATTTATTGGATTTCATTTTGTATTCCAATTATGCTCCGTGTTAATACCTAGTGACATTATGCTAGTATTAGTTATCCTTTGCTTGATTTTAGACGACTAGTTATAGTATTGGTTATGGCAGGGTACTAGTTATGCTACGAGTTATTTTATTAGTTATGCTACTAGTTGTGCTACTAATTTTACTGTAGCTACGCTAGGCCTACTAATTGTTTGTGTTCCATTGCATTTCAGTCGGAAGAAGCAGCAATGCGTCTGGCTATCGAGGCTTCACTTCAAGCTCAGGGACAACAACAAACCGCATCATCACGGTAAGTATTGTCTTGTTCTTTGCTCACTTGTATATATGGGACCAGGTATGTCCTGGAGTTAGTGTTTGCTGTTGTATATGCGTATGGACCATCTCAATATCGAACGATTTTCCTTTTGAGACTTTTCAGGTTTCTCTTGTGAGAATCGGGTGTATAGCAAAACATTAAAATAGTTCATTTGGTGTTTTATGATTTTTTAGCGATATCAGATCAAATAAAGTAAAATTAATTGTAATTAAGAATGATAAACTGCAAGTTTTATAGGTTGTCATAATCAGGAAAATATATAAAAGTGAAGATTTTCTTCAAAATTTGCCTCTGGCTGTGTTTTAAAGTGTACTGACTTTTAGAATTAGATAATGAAATCCGAATAATAGTTGTCATCTTTCGTACATCACTAATATCATTGTACTGATTGCAGAGGTACCATGGACGCCGGAAGTCGTAAAGCTCAAGAGGATGCCGATGCAGCTCTGGCACGAGCGATCCAAGAGAGCGAGAGAGAAGCTCAGGCAGCTGTTAGTTCCTTTAATCTATCTTCTCTCGTCTCTTGATTTCCTCTCTGTTGTAAGGAAATCACGGTTTGTGTTGCTCCCATCGGTATCAGCACCATTTTGTACCGTTTATTGTCGCTGGCAGCGTAAATCTTGACGACAATTTATTGGCTTAATAATTTGATTCGTTACCTGATTGATTTATGTAATTATGCTTATGTTGCCTGTCGTTTGAATTGCTTTACTGGTACTTTCTTTTATTCTGTTGTCATAAAGCTTGTATTCTTTTTATTTTATATTAGTTTGTAAACATTATGTTTTTTGCTTGCGAATCGTTTTATTTGTGCGTGTATTTTGCGGATCTTTTTATTAAAGTCGCTGCTTGCTATGTCGGTGTTGCGTCTCAGTTTCTGTTCAAATTGTTGAATCCTGCATAACTTGTGATACAGTGTTCTCTTATTCTTTTGATCAGTGGGTAGATGATTGAAAAAAGCCTCTTAGACTTGCTCAAATTTTGCCATCTTAGAGAGTAAGTTCAAGGGGTGGGTTTATATAAGCAAGACTGTTCAGTCACCTGTGATGCTAGTGGTCAAAGAATCGTAAAACTTTGTAATATTAGCACGTCGGTAAAATAAACGCATGTGTGTGTGACTCAGTTTCGAGAGTGTGGATGAGATTGGAAAAGAAATACAATAGAGGAAGTTGCTTATTGAAGGCAGCAAATTATACACTTGAACATTTGACATTATTCATACAGGCATCTATTATCAACCGCTCTAGCCAATTATACATTAGGGGATTATCTCTAGAGCATATTGTACGTTAGGGGATTATCTATAGAGCATTTTATACATTAGGGGATTATCTCTAGAGCATATTGTACATTAGGGGATTATCTATAGAGCATATCATACATTAGGGGATTATCTCTAGAGCATATTGTACATTAGGGGATTATCTCTAGAGCATATCATACATTAGGGGATTATCTCTAGAGCATATTGTACATTAAGGGATTATCCCATTATCGTTCCTAAAACCTTTCTGTCATCACTTTTTGAGAAAGAGCCTTCGTTTAATAGTTAAGTAATGTAGCACTGGTCTGTCATTCGATGCAATACTCTGGTTACATAATACTTTGAGTTATTGTAATATGATATTTATTAATATGAGATATATACATGTACATTAAATACATCTGATTGGACTGAATCTGATATTATTTGATTTGTTCATTGCTATCGTTCCATCCTGATTTTGATGATTTTTGATGATTTTAAATTATGTCCCTCGAGAGTTACACATAATTTAAACATTGGTCATCACAATCAGGATGGAACGATAGCAAGGAACAAATCAAATAAAATCATATTCAGTCCAATCAGATGTATTTAATTTACTAAAGATAGAATAATAGTGGATGTAATATTTGATTTGTAATACAAGATTTTGTAAACTAAAGAATGACACTGTCAACTTCATTCAACATCATACAAAACAGTTTCATACTCAACTACGTGCCAAACATTGACTTGAACCTAATGCTAGACTTTTGTAAATTATTATTACCAAGTCCTTTCTCTCTCCTTTTATACTTGAGATAAAAAATTTGGGGAGGGATCGTTTATTGTGAAAATTTGTGAGATGCACTTCTACTGTATTTGAAGAATGCACTGCAGATAAACAATTTAAATATTTTGCTTGTGGCTGTTGGACTTATGTTCTAATCAAAACAACACAATAAACACGTTATGGTTAAAGGATGCAATTCACTTTTACAAGCGGGAAATACAATACCAGGAATAACCAAAGCTGCAAATGAATTTCTAGACTACCCGAGTAGAAAATTTTATCTGCACAAGATGCTGTTAAAAAAGTTGGAAAATTAGAGACTTGTGCAAAAGAAATTCTGTTGGAGTGAAGCAAACTTTTGGAAATCATGCTCTTTATAATTTATCCAATGAAACAAAAGTTCAGTGGGGCCTACGTGTACCACAATTTTTTTATTTTCAAATTAATATTTTCTTTAAGTTTTCTTGATATAGTTTATCAATGTTAAACTTCGTTATACAATTTGATACATCAACTCTGATCGGAATTTTCACTGAAGTTATTTCACAATATAATTACTGAGTACTTTGTAACATTTATTTTATCTTTCTAAATGTGAAGCTGTAGAGTTGTCGAGTGTCTGATAGAGTAATTTGCATGGAACATTGAACTTTCACTAGTGTCAATACGAGCACTACGGGACACTAAGGGAGCTTAGTATAATATAATTTAGAACTTTTCGTCGGGTAAAATGGACGCAACTAGCTCCTAGTAGTTGAAAGGTATGAAAGTCGAGGTGCATAAATATAGATGTTGCATAAACTTATGATTATATTATTATGGTCAAGCAACCCTCCAACCCCTGGATATTGGGGCTGCCAAGTTTAAAACAGGACCCTTACAACCTATTCACATCGGTTTAACGCACGCCTCTTGCTGCTTACGCATGCTATTTTGAGACAGGGTCAATGTTGTTGTGTTAATTTGCTATGGATAGTAACGTTTATGTCGACAAATCAGGAAGAAACAAAAAATGCAAATTTTATAGACACGACATTACGACATACTGTTCACTTCCTTGCAAAAGCAAATAGTAGACTATTTGCACTCTGGCTTAGTGCACAAACTGTTTACTGCACATGCTTGGTATGTGCAAAAACTGTGTAGTGCACATGCTTGGCATGTGCACAAACTGTGTAGTGCACATACCAAGCATGTGCACTACACAGTTTG
>JAQFYQ010004235.1:0-10043 GCA_034694885.1 Buchholzia appendiculata | reverse complement strand
GAGGTCACGCGACCTCGGAGCATGTTTTTGTGACGTCGACGTGTCGTCGGCTAGTGGGTAACGGCCTGAATACACTATGCATTCACAAGGATAAACCGTACAAAATAACAGGTGAAGCGACTACACATCTTTTCTGTATTACAGATTGTGAAATCTCATCTCACATATTGCAAAATTTCCAACGATTTTTATTTGCAAAGTTCTAAATATTTTCGTAGCACAATTATCTAAGTGAAAATAACAAAGAATTTTTTCATTGCAATGGTTGTAGTTATTTTTCAAACTATTTTTGCCTCATTAATTTCTGAATTTTCTTTTATAAAGTTGCTAAATGGTATGTCCCAGGTATAATAAAGGAAGTGTTTGTCCCAGATATGATAAAGCAGATATTTGTTATTGCAATCGTTGTAGTTATTTCTGATTTCACCGTGCGGTGTTAAGGGAACAATCCACCCAGTCTACATGAATCTGTCAGGTGACGTAGAGTTCGGAATTACTGCAGTGTTGATGTATTACATTTGTGTTAGAATTCTGATGGTTGTCACATTGAAGGTTATATTTGTGAATTCTAGTTGTGAATTTCCATCTAGTTTACTATTCTCAGATTTTTGTTTTAATGTTTAATTTTTTTGAAGTGTGTCACTTGTTTTCTACGTTCAATCTGCGTGTTAGCATCACAATGCCAGCGTAACGCACGTATGACCTCAGTCTTGAATAAATCACGAACTGACGAAATGTCACGTAGTTGATATTTAAACGGCTTACTTAAGCCGTACACGAAGTTTGGTACAATTTATGTGTGAAATTGACATTTCAAACATTGTTCCGTGGTGGAGATCGCTATAGGTACACACCCGTGATCTACAATTCCCACGGAGCTTTGACCATGCCGCAAGGTTTTGAACTCGGAACATCGTTGTCTGAAAGACGCCAAGTTACCACTTCGATAGACGCGAGCTCTCTATTGTGTTGGAAAGAAAGCAGAAATGGGATTTATTTCTTGCCATTGTGAAAGTGGTGCACAAAACGAAATAGAGTAGCTTACGTTGTAGTGTTTGTTGTTTCAGATCATAACAAGTTGAACATAGAATTCAGCATTTGTCTAATTAGACGGTTGTTTAGTGGTATCATGAATTTTTTCATCATATAAAACCACTAAGCTAAGTTGCTTAGCATCATTAATAATTTATTTTATTAAATTTTTATCAGTTCTAGTGTCCACTTACAGCCTATTACGATGGCCTCTAGATGACCAGATTACGGTAACAATTTCCTGTTAAGATATGTTTAATGTTTGTTTTGTAGTTGATGCGGCTAATGTTTTTCGATTATTGTAGACTGTGCTTTGGCGGGAAACGCTTCGTCAAGCGCCTGTATTTCTCAACCTGGTATGTACGACGATCATACATACTGCCAATGAAACTATTATCATTGTTATAGTCATTCATTTATCGTCCAGTCTTGAATTGACTGTATTTAGTATTATGACAACTTAGAGTGGGTTTGATATCCCCAAAATGTTTCTCTCTCTCTCTCTCTCTCTCTCTCTCTGTTCTCTCTGTTTATAAGCGTATGCAAATGGATATTTTGAGTTTTAATTAAGCTATGTTTTACAGCCGGATGCCTTTCCTGATGCCAGCCGTATCGCTTTGTCAAGCGCACAGAGGAATATGTTGGGCCTTTTGAAAAGCCACCCTCAAAATGGCTGATAGCACAGGTTATTCTCAGACAACACTCTTTATTTAATAAACGATTGACGATTGTCACTTTGTAAAAATCTCCATACTTGTATTTAGCTGTATTTCTGATTATTTGACTTGTATCAGAGAGATTCTGTTTTGTGAAATATAATGGAGTGGCACATTTGTAAATATATCGAGTTAATTACTGTAATTCACAGGGTGATATTATTATTGAATGCTAATTTTATGCTAATTATATGATAAATACAATTTCTGTTATTGTAATTGATTTAGAAATTCCAGTCGAGGAGACGGATCCTCCTTCAGTTCTTACAACGGCCTCCATGGTTACAACCACAGCTGAAGTGGTTATGAGTATGTATAAAATATTTTCTTACATGAAAAATAATGAATACAGTTTAGTCAGTTGCAAACAATGAATAACAACACACTGAGTAGAAACTGCAATTAGATATTGTTCAATTGAATCATTGCAGTGAAGAATTTTCAAAACCCGACTTATAACCCTAACCTCAACCCTAACCCTACCTTAACCCTAGCAGCTTCCCATGAAGTGTACTAAAGTAAAAGAGAACCGAATTATTTTCTGATGATATTAATATACCTATTGTTCTTTGAAAATATTGACATTGATTTGATTTTATACATCTCAAATGTTATTTTTAACTTATTTATGTTAATACTGCTGATTTTGCTGCTGCTGATGATGATGATTATGAGCATGATGACGACGACTACGACACGACGGTGACGACAACGACGACAATGATGATGACGATAACGATGACGACGATGATGGTGAAGATGACCAGGATAATGCTGGCGACGATGATTGCGATGATGCTGAGAAAGGCACTGTCTTGTGTAGGCATAAGTGACGAGGACACTTGGGTTTGGATCGTGGTGGCTGTTTCACTCGTGTTTGCTTTCATCTTACCACTAATCGCGTTCTACATATGTAGAAGGAAGAGAAAGAAAAGACCGAAAGCATTTCGTTCCGGTGGCACGGAAATGCAGCAAATGCCGTCTGCACCAGTTCACAGATGCGATCCTGCAAGGTATGCAGTAAATACTATAAACACAATGTGATGCTTTGAAATAATAATATCATCATCATCATCATCGGTCTTATAAATTCAGTTTTTTCTCTTGTCTGGAAGGGTTGGACAATTGAAATTGTCCTTTTTACAAGTCACGATTATGTGCGTCTTTTAAAATGATTGATAATTGAATTTAATTGACAAAATTGACATTTTAGAATTATGTTGATGATGATGATGATGATGACGATGACGTTGACGAAGATGATGATGACGAAAATGATGACCTCATAATTGTCCCGGTGGCTTAGCATTGCCTCGGTACAATCACTATAAATGATTCACTATAAGTGTCCTCTCTGTACTGACTAACCTCAACGCTATGCGTTTACAATTCCACTTGAAGTACTTTACTAATCTGCAACTGACGACATCCAATCAGAACGCTCGCTGATGACCATTGCACTGTAATTTTTGCAGTATTTCTACTAGAATAAGCAGCGAAATCAAGCGGGCCTGACTTTGTGTGTTATGGAGACGTGGCTTCATTAATGCTAGCTTATATCAACTTCAAACTAATCACCTATTTAATTTTATGTCCATGTTTAATATTTTTGATTTCAGGTCTATGATTCGAAATGCGTTATATGACACTAGAAGGTAGGAATATCTGCTGGGTAATTAACATCGTATTCAAATTTATTAAAATAATTAAATTTGAGTGTAAATGTCATTATTTTGTTGTTGATGTCAAAATTAAACGTAAATTATATAGAGTTTCAATAACTCATAATTGGTTGGGAAGTGCAGAAACGTAATTTCAAAGAACTGATTTAAATATAAACCACTGTAATTAATTCCACACTAAATGAAATTAAACTTCAATTGTCAGGACCCACACAATATTCAAATTTCTGAACTATAAGTCTGAGATGGTAACTTACTGGTCAGGGATGTGAACGTCTGTAGAGTGACTGCGATGCTTTATGAAATCCACAATTTTTTTCCTTGTCCTCCATCCAGCTGAGGATAGATATGACATTTTCTTGCAATCCTCGCTGCCATATTGCAGAACGATAAACTCAAGCCCATAATATTAGACTTCAGTTGAGATATTTCAAAATTTGTGAACGCATGTTCTCTGCCTAGTACTCCCGATGAAAATGTTAACTTTAATTGTGCTGCTTTAAACAGCTCGTGTGATAGTTATTGCTTTCAATCTCCGGTGACTCGTCTAAATTATTTACTTCTTATACTATGAACTCATCCTAAGTTCCTACCGATTTTTTATATTGCATAGTGACTTATTTCCTGTTTTTAACTTGTTAACTTTCGTAATTTGGCAATTTTTGGTTCTAGTTGTGTAGTTTTGCTATTTATTTTTTGTGTTGTTATAAACGATTGTTCCCATTGATGATGTTTCTTATGTTTGTCTACCTGAAGCTCCTGTAGCAGCGTAAGTTCCCTGAACGACCTGGTGGGCGGCGGCAGTGAGTGGGAGATAGACCGTACGCGTCTCTGTCTTCAGCATGTCCTGGGCCGCGGGGCCTTCGGGGAGGTTCGCAAGGCCCTACTGCCTATCACTGCTATAGATCCAGGCACTCGGCACAGATATCCGCGTGACGAGGGGCAGCATTATCCACGGCTTAGAGTTCAGGCAAGGCAGGTGCTGGGGGAGGGCAGACAGTTGGGAGAGGACAGACAGTTGGGGGATGATCCAGTGTTGCGAGAGAGCGAGGGAGTTTATGAAGAGATGCAAAGGACGACAGATCCGGTAGACGGGATGACAAATCCTGTGAGGATGACAGGTGAAGTAATGGAATGCACAGAGGACTGTTACTACATCACCGTGGCCGTTAAGATGCTCAACGGTTCGTAGAACTGTAATGTTTCGCAATTAATGCATTTATCTGAAAAACAATGCATAGCTTCAATTTGAGCTGCGGTCTCTTTCTCTCTCTCTCTCTCTCTCTCTCTCTCTCTCTCTCTCTCTCCATCTCTACAGACCCATCAACCTATATGTTATAGGTTAAGAGTTCAAATCCTGAGCAAGTCAAGTCTAAAATAATGAAACTACGCTCTGTCGCCCCTGTTGCAAGTATTATGTACTAACTAGCTGTATTCCGTTGTATTCAGGTGTTAAAACTGAAAGTAATACAGAGGTACCGCTGAAACTACTTGGTATTTGATCAGATTCGAAGGACCGCAGTCGATCCTGGGAACGTGAAAAGTCTTGTAATGCGAAAAGTAGATGATTTCCTCTATCAGTCTGTGGTGAATGTATCCCTGTTTAGCTGGTCTATATTGTCCTGCCTTTAATTAATGTGTTTAGTTGATGACGTTATTGTCTATGAATTGACAAATTATAATTGCCTATATTGTCGCGTCTCTCTCTGTTGACAGAGCAATGCGAGTCATATCGAGTCGACTTTCTCAACGAAATAGAGCTTATGAAGTCGATCGGTTACCATAGAAACCTCGTGAGTATCATCGGTTGCTGCACAAGCAGCGACCCTATCTGCCTCGTTGTTGAACACGTTGCCCATGGTGACCTACTCGGCTATCTGCGCAGCAAGAGACCGACTGCTACCGCAGCTGCTCCGACTCTTGCCGCAGCTGCTATTACTGCTGCTGCAGCTGATGATGGTGCTGGTGTTGTAGCAGCTACTGAAGGAGTTGTTATCGAGAGTTTAACAGCTGCATTGAGTCAGGTAACACTGTAACACGAGATTGTAATTGCTAAACTCTAATGTAGATCAATTAAATGAGTACTTCAATTAAATGATGCATATCAGTTGAATGACGTAGATCAATTCAATGATGTAGATCAATTAAACGATGTAGATCAATTCAATGATGTAGATCAATTAAACGATGTAGATCAATTAAATGATTTAGGCTAGATCTGATCAATTAAAGAGGTTGATCAATTAAATGATGTAGGCTAGATCAATTAAAGATGTTGATCAATTAAATGATGTAGAATGATTAAAAATGTAGTTAATTAAATGATACAAATGAGTGAAAGTTAAACAATGAATGTCCCGTTACTCCGATTTTTATACGTCAAACTCAAAACTGTAATAAAAAGTGACAATGTGCTTCGAACAAGTTTTAATCATACATTTATCCAGTGATTTCTAATTACATGTAAGAATGCGAATTGTTTTGCTTGTTCAGGAATTGATCGATGACGAGGTGGGCGGTGAGAGTTGTTGCACTGCTTCTCTAACATCCGGTGACATGCTGCTTATAGCTCGACAGATTTCTACCGGAATGGTAAGAAAAACTAATTTTGACACACAAATGTGATTTATGCATTTACACAATTAAGTGTGTAATTCGGTTTCACGTTTCCTTTTTGTTTTGTCGTTATTTTGTCATTGTATTCGTATGTTTTATATTATGTATAGAACATTATTATCTCGTCTTCGATTCGTAAAAATCTAACATTGAGAAAAGTTTAACCAGTGCATTAGGGCATATTTTCGATATCGAAGCTAAAGCTCTCGGTCACTTAACCTTTAGCGTTGATATTTAGCGTTAATTGAATCTTGCTTTCTACAGTCTGCAGGGGATGGGGTACTGTGGGCCACTGGGGGGGAGGCTTCATGAATCTTCTTCAGCTGGAGACTGTTGGATTCGCGAGGACAGTAGTAATGGCATCAACCCTTTACGCTTGTTAAAATGAAATAATACAATAGTAGTGTTGCAGTAACATGCAACATTCCGTTCTGTACTTTTAATTTCTTGCATTGCTACATGTCGCCAGGAGTTTCTGTCGTCCAAGGGTTTTGTTCACCGCGACTTGGCAACACGTAACGTCCTTGTAGGGCACAGACTGAACGTGAAGATCGGTGACTTTGGCTTGACTCGCTATATCTACGACGATCGAATCTACGTGGCTAATCGTGGCGGCAAGTTGCCGCTCAAGTGGATGGCAATCGAGTCAATATTTGACCTCTCCTTCACCACCGCTTCAGACGTGTAAGTGCTGGATGGAATAATTCTGTTGATTTTTTACTTAGTCTGGATTTTCTCGAGTAAATTATTAGACTGGTAGAAAATGTTAAAGACTTCAAAGCAAGAGAACCGCTTACTGGCGTAGATTTTGTACAAAAAGTGCATTATAGTTTACCGATATACAGATCTTGCAACATTAATGTTTTTTTGTTGGAAGTTTTTTTCCTCTGCTATATTGATAATCGAAACTTGTTCAAATCTGTTCGACACTTCAGCAATCTACGTTGAGCGGCTCGCAGAAAAATTTATGTAATGCTGGAGTAACAATGTATGAAACTTAACTTACTTATCTAGAAGCTATGTACTTATTGAATCAAGTAATCTATAAATACGACGCTTCATCTTATCTCGTAGTTTTTATTTAACATGTTTGATGCATTTTAGATTTATTTGCCTCTAGTGCGTACGGTAACGAGCATGATGTTTAAGATTTAATGAAAAAAGCTCAATATTACAGAAGCTATTACGAAGTCTACAGTGAAAAAAATAGAAATTATAATATGTAAGATCTTAACATATTTGCCTACTGTTAAGTTCAACTGGAGAAATCTAGCTTTTAAAAGATTTAGTGTTTACACTTAAACAGCAGAAGCGAGTACAGATTCTGTATAATGAAAGTTATAGATTGAGGTTGGTCACAGTCTGAAAAATAATTTATTATGATATACCTATAATCATTTCTTAAGAATGATCTCATTTATTTATAGTCAGATATTAATTTTGTTCGCAATTCACGCAATGCGAGCATAAGGCTGTGCATCTCTGTGTAGTCGTGCTATAGATGACTGTGTATCTTAATATCCATATGACTTTGTGTAGATGGTCATTTGGCGTGGTACTCTTTGAACTTGTTACATTTGGCGCCACTCCGTATCCAACTGTAGACAATAAGCGCTTGCTGGATGAGCTGAGATCCGGGTATCGTATGGAGAAACCGTCAGACTGCTCACAACAGCTGTGAGTTCTTACTCACTTTTATTACTTAACATGTATTGCTCATTTAGAGCAATCATCAAGTGCGATGTACGTGGTAAATTAAAGACTTTAATTAGGTAATTCTAAATCAAATCAATATCGCAGAAACCACTAGTGCACGACAGGCATTTTCCCAGGAATTTTGAACTGAGGGAGTGTGTTTAAAATTTGGGGTGTCTAAAAATTGACGTGGGTTTTAAAACATTGCAGCAAGAAATCCATTTGTTTGTAAAAGAAAACTTATCGTGATGGGTTATTGAAAATTGAACTGGGCGGGTGTTGACGGGCAACTAGGGAGAACTGGGGGTATACAGGGTCTGGTAAAATCCCAGATGCATGATCTATGAAATCTTTCAATTTGACTTACGATTTTAAAGAAACTAGCAGATAGGCTCTTAGAGCGATCGGTATCTCGGCCAATAAAGCATCGCCTCGTGCGCAAACGATCTTTGTATCGATTTTCAGCAGGGCTAGCTTCAGGAAGGCTGTGCTTCAGAAGGGCTATGCTTCAGGAAGGCTATAGGCTTGACGAATGCCATCAGTAAGAAAAATCAGAAATTTTTGGTAAATTCTGCCTCCCCTGTAGTCATGTAGACTTAAGTTGTCGCTAGCTGAAAAATGTTAGATAGCAAACTGACATAATATGTACCTGGAATACTGGCCCCGATTAAGCGAACCTGGCTCTACGTCAGGTGTTGACACCGGCTGAGAGTTGTTATTGTACCAATATAGGCTTAATGAAAATTGCGACTCTTTGCGAGGCATAGTTTCTGGTTTGGTACCATCTGGGCAGAGTTTGTGGAGTTCCCCTGACACAAATATCGACCAGAATTAAACATCAGTCGCTCGTATTCCAAATTGTGTGTGACGAGGTGTTGGCTGCCAAAACTATCATACGTGAATTTCCGAAGTGAGCTCTCCAAAATGAGAATCGAACTTTGTTAAATCATTAAAACTGACCGGAAGAAATTAAATCATATGTGTTCACTTCATGACCTTTCCATCACGGACAGATTTATATATTTATTCATATTTTATAGCTGAAAAGTGATTTTAATGAAAAATCTTATAATTATTGCTGTACATGAACTTCTATTCACAGGTATTAATGGATGCATGTACTATTCACAGATATGGATTGGTGCATGTACTATTCACACGTATGAATTGATGCATGTACTATTCATATATGTATGAATTGATGATGTACTATTCACAGGTATGAATTGATGTACTTCTATTCCGTAGGTATGAATTGATGCAGAAATGTTGGCTGGAGAAACCCGAGCATAGACCTTCCTTTACGGACATCATACGTCACATCAACTCTATGCTGCTTGAGACAAACTTAAACTATTGCTAACTCATACACCATCACATTCTATGATCGTGCAGTACGTTATCAGCGACCTGTTATAATTGATTATATGTGTCTGCATGCTTATTTGAGTAGGATGAGCAAGGACGTATTTAAGGGGGATGGGTTGGGGTTCAGCCCCCTAAATTTGTTGTGTTACAATTTTATGATGTTTGTGAAAAAATAAAAAGGGTCGTCAAAACTTTATTGGGCGCTGACCCCCACCCTAGATTATTTTAAAAGGTAGTCGATAGTTTTTGGCTCAAACCTCCCGCTCCTCCCAAATAAAATCCTGACTGCGGGTCTGAAGATGAGCCTCCAAGCAATATCATTATTTATACAGTACGTGTGTTTTTGCTGAAGCTGCTTCAATTGACTTCGTTGGTCATAATTGCACATTGTCAATTAAGGAACGGGTGTGTTTACTTTCCGTTTAGCGTCGCGACTCTGGCTTGATTACTGAACCCACTTATGAAGTTATTTGTTATCCCGGTGAATTAGGAGCTATTGTGATTTTTTCTGACATGATGATTTTGGTAATTTAAGTATAATTTTCATTTTCATTTATTATTATCATCATTATAAATATTGTCTCACTGTGTTATTTGTATTATAGCGTATTTTATTATAATTTAGTTATGGATTTATTAATATAAACATTTGTTATTCAAGCTGCTGTAATACAATTTCATGAATAAGAAGTAAATGTGTTATAGCCATATTGCTTAACTTTTTATAGTAAATAGAGAAGCCAAGCTTCTGTTTATGTTGCAATAATACTACGACGAGTTGGTTAAATATGTTGTATAGTAGGCAAAACCAGTTGTTTGTTGCATACAAATTAAGTATAAGGAAAGCATTCATACCTATAATAATATACATGTTAAAATATGTAAACATACATGTATTTACACTTTTTATGCATCAATATTGAATATACATGTA
>JAQFYQ010004234.1:0-10043 GCA_034694885.1 Buchholzia appendiculata | reverse complement strand
CTATCCAAGTTCCACACCGGAGTAATATCTCCACCAGAGTCCCAGACTCATGCACTGCTGAATTATATCTCACAGCTAGATACCCTTCTCCGCCGCCAATAGAAGGTTATCAGTAAAAGCCATTGCTTTTACACACCTACGGGTTCCCAGCAGTCGTCTCTACAAATAGACGTTTACGGCTTGTGGCCCGTTGTTCAAATACAAATATAATATCACGTTATCGTACACTAGAACTGAACGCGCCCAGAATATGATAAGTAAATATCCGGTTCAAGTAAAGGACATTTTGAGGATATTTTTCTTTTTTCTCTAAAATAAAGCAAAAAATTTAGAATATTGTGATTTTTTTCTGCTGCAAAATGCCGGACTATCATCTCTCGCCGGATTATTGATAGAGATTCTGTGTAGAATAGAGATTGCAATAGAGAGCAGGCCGTGCGACGGACGATGTAGCCTGAAGGTCGCCCGGGTCGGTCCGGTGAGTCACCGCGGGTAGAAGGGTCCCTGTCCCGCCCGGACGTCAGTCCCGTCCGCGACCTCGGGGGAAGATCAGTCCAGTCCCCGTCCTTGCGTGGGATAACTGCCTTGTTTCGCTGATCGCCGTCGTGTGTGTGATTAGGGAATCATGCAGTCCGGGTATTTGCGCGGGGGTCTACAGGGTGCCCTGCAGAGTCTGTCGCAGTACGTGAGCCTGATGCCGACCGACTGTCAGAGGCACGTCATTGTCGTCACTTTTGTACTGCGGAACCGTCAGACTAACGTCCAGTTTGAGATACAACAGCTTGAGGGAGGAGGCGAGTCATGTTTTTATTCATTTTAGTGAATATATTAATACCGGTATACATTTAATATATAAATACATTTAATATATAATTATGGCTAGAATAACCTAGTATAAATTATGCAATTTATTGTACCCGAAAATTTTATGCAATATTAATGTGTCAGTTGGTGTTGGGCTAGAAGATTTATTCTCAGCTTTAAGTTTAAATAATGTCACGTTTACTTTCATGGATTTGCATGCGTTTATGGGCTGCATTACGTACGTACGCTAAGTTATATTTTATACATCAATCGTCCAAAGTCGTATTGTAAAGAGATGAACCTAGAGGCCGACGCCTGAGTTCATTGATCTTTATACGATAAGATACGATACGAAGTTCTAGCATATTTTTAACTTGTAATTAAATTAATATTTTTACTGATTACTTATTTGTTAAATTTTTCACAGGCAATGTACTAGACTGTGATAAATTGATTTATTGTATTATTATTGTAAACTATCACTACAGATAGGTCATTTGATTGGCCTGTAAATATTGGATCTGCTGTGTAGGACCTGTAGGTGATATCATTTTATCGTATTTGTTGTATGGTATGATCGTTAATAATGTATGCATAGTGCATACGTGGGCCTCAAAGTACATTTTAAAACTTAAATAAATTACATTTACAATTAATTACGTTGTATAATTTATGTGCGAACTCACTCCAATGGTAACGGGATGCTTCGCTGAAAAACCTCTTTGCCGAAAGACAGTTCGCCGAAAAGCCAGTTTGTAACAGAGACGATTCACAAAAATTGAAAAATGAGAGAGCTTTCCTCCCACACCCGTGTCTATCAGTAATATTTTTAAACCTTGTTAGTGCACCTAAAGCTATGTAACAGCTGTGGCCAAACAAGAGGTAATAAACCTACACGGAAGGTGATGTAGGCGAATTGTAAAAGTGAGGTCAGTCGGTACATATGTGTAGAGCTTCCTGCCTCCATATTTCAGATTATCTTCCTCATTCGTTGTTCCCTCTATTCCCTCTATCATTTCTTTCCGTTTTCTGCGAATCGTCTCTATTGCGAATCGTCTGTTGTGAATCGTCTGCTGCGAATCGTCTCTGTTGCGAATCGTCTCTGTTGTGAATCGTCTGTTGTGAATCATCTGTTGTGAATCGTCTGTTGCGAATCGTCTGTTGTGAATCGTCTGCTGCGTATCGTTTCTGTTGCGAAGTGGCTTTTCAGCGAACTGTCTTTCTGCGAAAGTGCTTTTTCGACTAAATGTATTGTAACCAGTCCAATATTCTATGTATTTGCATACTGGGTGGTTTACATTGAGATTTGGTTATGGAGAAGAGTGGAAAGGGTAAGTTGGCAAGACAAGAGATCGTGAGTTGTGGAGGAAATGGGTACCAAGGAGTCAAGGACCTGCCTTCGGGCAGAGCACTAATGATGATGATGATACATACTGGTCACTGATCCATAGCCTCACGATTATAAAGCATGCCTGTTTTATTCGTCTCAACGAAAACAATGCGTCGCCAGGTCTAGCTGGATTATGAAGCAAACTTGTGCTGAAATCAATTTTTTGTGACTGTTCCTATCATCACCAACATTTAATGTCAGTTTTACTTTGTCAGGAACGGTTAAGCATAAAAAATTTAGATAAATTGAAGTTTTCTCTCGGATCATCCATATCTTAGTGGCCTCGATTCCATCCGCTGTCCAGAGTCCAGATCTTCAAAAGGCTTGTTAGGCTTACCGAAAGTCCTAATTGACTGTCAATTTCTTCAATTTTAGTCTTTCTTTGTCCGCAAACTTCCTATTATATCAGTCATGACTTTCCTCAAGGTTTGGATCATCATAGTTTTTCCATCTTTCTGTCGATCTTTTGACATTATTATTTACTAAGTACTATATGTCATTTATTGTTCGAATGAGGTCAGGCATTGACTGATGTGTCAACATTGTAGTGGACTGAAGATGAGCGAGTAAACGTTGCTTTTTTATGAATTTATGACTAACTGTGTTTTCTTCAGCAAGGTGCTATGTCGTCCCAATGAACTGATCTCTATGTGATTCAGAACATTTCAAAATGAACGCCACAATTCTGTTTATTATTAGCCTATTTATAAAGAGGAGGCAGTAGAAAACAATCTGTGTTGTCTGTTACCTTGATATCAAGATATATTTAGCATATATAATAGATTATTACATTACTGATGTTAAATTGTGAAGTATTTTGCAAAAACTTTTTTTGGGGGATGTGTAGTTAGTTGCGAGGTGTGCTAAGTATTTCTGAAACCTTCTAACAATTGCATTAATTATTGTTCACCAGAATGTGTTGTAAACTTTTATTGATGAAAATTGAACCTATGTTTCTAGTGTGATGTTTGGCCGAGCTTATTTGGGTTTATAGAGGTCTAAGACTTGTTATTGAACTAAAATATTGACAAGCTGAAAGCTTGGTTGGTATGCAGTGGTATTAAAATACAATCACGATCACTTCTCGATAAAGCATAAGCGATAAAGCATTATAAGCGATAGAGTGCTAAGCGATGAATAGTCACAAATACTTGGCTATTGATTGCTTTTTGGTGCATATAACATTTATTCTTTTGAATCATGCAATGATTAACTATAAGATTTTGTCGATTCCACTCCAGTAAAGAATCCTCTTGTTCTTTTTTCCAGTGCCATTAGCTTCTGCACTTGTGTCAGCCTGAATGGGTGGATTATGTTTTAAAATTTTGATTTTTCAATTTCTTGCATAATAACTTATTTTGACACTTTGATTGGCAGCTAAATTGTACTAAACTTGCCAGTGGAAATAAAACGTTAGAACTTTTATCCTCTTTTGTAACCTTTTCATGTTTGTGTCTGGTGTGCTGAGGCACTTGTTTCAGGAGGCACTCTTGTTGTAGTTCTTTATCAAACTATTATCATTTGTTTACAGCAATGAAGATAGATAGATGATTATAAACTGTGCTTGGTATAGCTGTGATAGTAACATTTCTGTGATACAATGGTTGCATTATCTGTAGGCCTAAGGCCTAACGACCTTTCAAGACAATCTGAACAGCCAGGCAACCGTTTGCTACTTGGCAACTGTGATTATAGTAATTACTTTGTGATAATTAATAACAGCAAGGTGTTGCAACATTTGATGAAGTAATCAGGCTGATATCACCAGTAGATAGAGAAATAGGCCAGCGTTATCGGCCAGCTAAGTAGTTGAAGATAAAACGTTTTGTGTGTCTTGGCTAGTGGCCTTCTCAATATAAAGCTTTTTGAGTGTTTTGAGTCCTGTGTTCAAAACAACTCATAAAACTAATTATGCATTATTTGATGTGGACCAACGATAGCACTTCTTATTGGTTTCATAAACTGTTTATGGTAACAAAATTTCACCATACATCATTATACTTACGTGGACCTCAAAGTTCATTTTGTTAAATATCCTTTGAATTTTAGTTAATTCTGTTGTGGACGAATAAAGCAACATTCAGTCAAACTTTATTATATATTTCAGTCGCTTTGTTGGATCATCAGACTTTAGTTTATGTAAATAATTATTTCCTGTAGTTATCTGCCTTCTGGCAGGTTCATTACACAGTGTCCGCACTTCCCTATCTTCTGCTTTCACATTATCTTCAGAAACAACCTCTCGTTCAAGGCAGTATTAATTCTGTTGTTCTGTTCTTCTTATTGTCTGATCCATTTGTGTCACGATTTTAATATTATATCTCATGTTGGAACATCTAGACATATTTTGACATCTGTTCATTACCGTATTGTTGGCAAAAGATTTAAGAGATGAGTCTCATCAGTTTGTTTACTCTTTTATTGCTGAAGCGCATAATCAGTCTGGCGGTAAAGACAAGACATGTATTGCATGTGTGACTGAAATCATCAACTGACAGACAACTGTTGTTTATACGATGATCATCCCTTTTCCTATCCTTTTCTTTCAGCAGTGTAATAATTCTAGTCCTGTGTAGAGATCTGTGGAGATTTAAGGTTCCTTTCTTTGAGCGCAAAAGAGCAGTGGATTTGTTGAACCTTACGTATTCTGCATTATCGAAGCCAGTGCATTGTTTTAAAGTCGTTCTCCACCTAGTATGGCTCGTTTCATTACGAATGGTGGTTTTGCTAATATCCTTATGATGTCTCTATGTTGTTTGTAGTTCGGGCGACTGGTCTGCTCTGCTTGCTGGGGGTCGGTATTGGAGTTGGGACGGTCGTGATCTACAAGCTCTACACGACACTCTTTCCACGCCGACGACTCCTCGGCATATCAGCTCCTCGAATCAAACGACCCACGTCCGCTGAGCTTTCCTCTCTGTCGCCGACTGCCAGCTGTCGAAACAAATCTGTGCCCGAGGTAAGTGTTGAAAAGTTTGATTGCTGAATCTATGCCCTGTAAATGTCGTCATCTCACGTAAGTTGTACAAGTGTCCTTTTTTGAATGCTTGCTGAAAAAGTTAAAAAATATCGGGGTTGATGACACGGTAGTATGCTTTGAAATGGTAGCAAGATTTGGCAAATATGAATTGTGTGTGCTGTGATGATAAATACTAGAAAATATGTTTCATACCCTAACTCTAATCCTAGCCCAGATCCTAACCCTTAGCTTAATCGTAGCCATAACAATAAGGATGAGGGATACCCCAGAAATCAATTAAATACATTTTGAATAGGCCTACCATGATCTGAGTCTTGAGTGTGTGTGTGTGTGTGTGTTCATACAAATCAGGGAGTGTGAAGGTATCAGCGACAACAACAATCAGTTATTCAGTCAGATCCCTGGTCCAATCTGTCTGCTCTCTGACTGTCAGACCCTTCATACACTAAGATTCTCTGCTAGCAGGCTTCTCACTATACCCAGGGTTAAGATTGAGTGTGGTATGAGGCTTCCTTAGCTCAAGAATTCCATGTGTGACAAATTCGGTATGGCTTAAACTTCGTCCAGGTTATCCTTAAGCAGAAAATGAAAACACTATCTTTAAGCAGTAGCTGAAAATACTAGCTTTAACCAGAAACTGAAAACACATTTGTTTTTCTCTTTCAATGTCAAATATCACAGGACTTTTCGCACACCCCTGGTTGGGCCCTGAGCTGGTGAAACCTTTTGAGTGTTAACAAGTATTGTTATACTGTATCATTGTATGGCACTATTGTGCCGGTGACAATAGCTTTTAAGTTTCCACAAGAAACTAAAATAACCAAACAACTGTGCAGTGTTTATGAATTTGTTCTTTTCTCTCTTATTGATTTATTGATTTTAGTAGTTGTGACTGTTTGAATTATTGTTGCTGAAAGCGAGTTTTTCTTCTGAGAAGTTTATATTCAATAATACTCAGATTATAATTGGGTGTAACTTTTTCAGATCTAGTTATAGGTCAGGACAGGTTGAATGAAGCGCACGGCTGCTGTATTGAATCTTTGAGAAAGCAGTCTTGTATTGGTGTTGTAGGCAGCTCTAGTAACCGGAGTAATTGTAATGCTGATTCTATGGCTGTGTTGATATGAACTAATCTGCTGCCAAGCTTTGAGAATCAAGAGTGAAGGAGTGGGGGGGGGGGTGTTGCCAGACATTGATGGGAGGGAGGTTTGTGGATTTGTTGCTAGGATTTCAAGGGAGGTGGTGGTGTAGTCTGTGCAATGCTTTTTGTTGAAGTTTTGTGTGTGATTGGTGGGGAGGTGGGATTGGTGGTGTTGTATGGGAGTATGTTGTATTGGGAGAGGTAGGGGAGTGGTGTTGTGGGGGAGTACTGTATGTTGTAATGGGATGGGTAGGGATGGTGCTTTGGGGGATGTGAAGGGATTGGTATGGTGCTACAGACTGTCAAGGTGGAGTATGTTGTGAGGGGTGAAGAAGTGGGATGGGCAGTGTAGTGGGGGTGCGTGAAGGGAGGGTACAGGGCGTTCACTGGTGGAGTAGGTCAACTCTGTTTGGATGATCCATGAAATTCTAGCCAACAGTTCATCATTCATCTTTGATAAGGCAGCAGCCGCTGTTATGAGTAGATTCTGTTACAATAATCATACCTGGCTTTCTCTGCAACTCTGCTGAACTTCAGCCCGACTGAAGTCTGCAGTAACTGTTGTGAACGGCTGAAGTCGGCAGCTGTGAACGACTTCTGCTGCTGCGGTCTGCTGAACTTTTGCTGTACAATTCTGCCTGAATGGTGGCCCGATGTGACCCAGTTGTATAGCAGTTGTTGGATTACTGTCGTTTTTTGCAGAAATGACCTTTTTGATTGAAGGTTATTGTTGGATTCGTTTGAACGGGAGAAAGGTGTGACTAAATGTTCTCAAGTATTTGCAAGTTAAATAGTATGCATGTGTGATTTGGTTTGTTTCTGGCTCACTCAAATAAAAACTGTTCACTTAGTGCTGCTAAAGTATACAATTGAACTAAGTGCTGCTAAAGTATACAATTGAACTAAGTGCTGCTAAAGTATACAATTGAAGGACGTCTGTATGCCTGTGTATACCGGTTAACCGGTTGAAACTGAGCACAGCAGAATATCCTCTATCCAGAGAGAGGCAGGCGATGAGTAAACATAATTGGATCTGATGTTAGTAATCTAGTCGCTGAGCATGTAAACACTGTGTACTGCAGCTGGTGTCTGTAGACACCAAATTGGACTGTTGACACAGCAGTACTTAGAAATTGTTATGTAATTATTAGCTCCACCAATTTGTAATTGTCTATTGTGCACTATGTTACAGTTTGCACACATAGTTGCGGTGTTTGTTGTAACATGGTAGAACAGAATAGTGACTTCAGTCTGTTGGGTGACTTTTAGTTAGTGACTTTTGTTATTTGAGCATTATTATTCTACAAATATTATGCCTGATACAAGTCAATGATTACACTTCAATAAATTACTGCTTTTATTTCATTCAGAATGCATTGAATCAAATCTCTCAGTATCTGCTCTCAGTTGCAATCAATAATTGCTTACATTAATCAATGAGATGATATTTATGTGTGCAGAAGTATTCTACTCCTTTCTTGTTCACTGTGCACAACATACCCTGCACAACACGAAGCGGAGCTGTGATGACATTGCAGCACCGAGCAGCAATCCATTTAGACTACTTTCAATTCAGTGTACACGTTGTTCTTCTCTTTCCCTCCTCCAATCTTGTCATACCACCACAGAACTGTTTTAAACCATTAATTAAAATTAGCAAAAAAAATTCTGTCCCTTACAAGTGTCTATTAAAGTTCTAAGCCTGGTATCGAGACTTCGAGTCTGCATTTGTTCTCCTTGAATGCGCATGTTTCAATTATAGACCTACATAGTCTAAATTGTATCTGGAATGTATTTCACAAGTTTGATTATTAGATTATTCTCCATCTTCTCCTTGTGCTATGGGAACAGTTTTCTTGCAGAACGTTGATAATCTTTGTTTTTGTTTATCATGTTATTTGTTTCTACCATTGCAATCGTGTGTGTTCAATCAGAAACCCAGGCGGCACATTGGAAGACTTAAAGACCCTGTAAGTTTAGTTAATGTGTGTAGCACTGGTGGCCATAAGAGCAAACACAGTATGATTTAGATTCCTACTCGGTAGCCTGCACTTTGAAAGCTAGTAGCTGACATGGCATGCCACTTTTTCTGTGCTGCACATTGTAGAAATACTCTCCTGTAACCTTTAGTTGTCTACTTTCTGTAGTGTCTGACGTTAGATTTCTTCTAACTGAGCTCAGATTTCTTCTGCATCTAGCTGAATGTTTCTTGTGGCGTTCTGCTGATTTCACTCGGCCTGTATGTTTGGCAGCAATTAGTCAACGGGTTCTAGAACCAAATTAATTAGTCATCATGCCTATATTTAGCCTTGTACTTTACAAAATTAATAATATTCTATTAGTTTCAGGTGTAGCCTACTATTAAAATAGAAGAATTTTGTGTGATTAAAGACGTTCAAGCGATTTTGTGGCATTTTATACCAATTGTGATTTATTTAAGTTAAATAAGATTGTTCATTTTGTCCGATTCCGATGTATGTATTTGAGATTTACTGTTTTTTTAAGCAAATGATGATGCTCAAACAGTTATAATGTCTCATGCTTTTGATGATATAAATTATAAGTTCAATATATATAATATGCGTAGTTTATTTATTCGTGGTATAACTTAGTTGTTAATGTATATGATGTACGATATAGTGGTGATTTTTGTTTATTCATGAGCTGGCATATTTATTCTCGATGTATTTATTTTATTAAATATCTGGCATAGTATCGATCTGATATCGTTTGTTTAATTACTCATTGCTATTACGTAGTTGTGATTTGTAAGATTTGTGATTTGTAAGAAGGATATCGATTATATAGTATGCACTATCAACGTACCTTGATCTCTGTGCAGTATTCATTTCGACAAGAATTATAGCAAAATAATAATGATGTTTTTAGCTTTAAAGGATTCTGTGTTCACTGAAGTTCAGAGTTGTTTTTAAAATTCTGCATACAATGTTGATTCCAGTTTACTCATTACGTTCAAGCCAGTCACTCAGCGCCACTGAATGCCAAGGTTTTGCCACTGTTAGACAGCTGAACTATGATCACTGTAGAGAGTTATCACTTTGCTGCGCTGCATGATACCTGCCGCTATTAGCTATGAACCGGTTAAGCTAGCAACACCCTACGCTGCATCTGATCTGAATCATCAGCTACTCAGCCTAACGGTGCATCTGATTCACTGTGCAGTTTTTAGTGCAGCCAAGATGTATTAGTTCTGACACACTGATTAATACTGAGTCTTGATGTCTGTAATAAGCAAATAGAAAAATGCAAAATATGTAAATGTGAGAGAAGCTATCTGCATGTCAGTTTGTTATTAGTGGTGTTTGAGACAGGGCTGGCCGACATAGGTTTTTTAGGTTTTATCTTTTTTAGTTTTTTTTAAGGTTTTTTATTTTAACCTTATTTTCAGAATAACTTAGCTTAGGTTTTTAGGTTTTTTAGTTTTTTTTAGGTTTTTTATGTTTAATAACTAATTGGATAAAAATAACAATAATGTTGTGTGTGCATGCTCAATTAATAGTTTTAAGAACAGTTTGGATAAATTCTGGGTGAATGAGGATGTTGTTTATAATTATGAATAGGGCTGCCCGTTAACGCGGCAAAACAATTAACGTCGATTAAAAAAATTAACGCATGCGTTAACGCGTTAATAAAATTAATGCATCGGTATTTTATCCAGCGTCCTAAAATAAGATAAGTCTTTCATCTCTCGTGAAGCGCCGCCACGG
>JAQFYQ010004233.1:0-10044 GCA_034694885.1 Buchholzia appendiculata | reverse complement strand
TAGGATAGATTATATTGTTACACTGCATCTTAGCCTTTTTCACCCATATTAAACCGTTTTTGTCAAAATAATCTATGCAATCGAATTCTATGATTAAACTACTTCCATGGGGCAAAATTCTTTCTGAATACTATAAAAAATAGCTATAATTTTAGCTCTAACTGTTAATTTTTTTTACTAATTGAATAAGCCTTGTCGAAATTAAATTGTTTTTCTGATATACGATTGACTGAAATTATTTGATTTAATAAAGCATGACATAACATTGGCTACTCTTAAACCGTATAATGGTTTAGGATAAAACTTCACAGAGGTCGTACAAAACATTGGTGAAAGAGCTGTCAGTAGTAAATTGTGGGCATGAAATCAGGGACTGGTCTCCTACAACTGTGGCTACAAGATCACAAGGCAAGGAGATCCGCTGTCTCCAAAGTTGTTCATCATTTACTTGGAAAGATTAATGGACAGAATATAGAATATAGGAACAGGAACTTCGATACAAGGAGAGACAATTAACAATTTGAGATTCGCTGACGATATTGATTTAATAGAGGATAATGGCGATAAACTGCGAGAAAGTTTTCGCGTTAAAATCCAAGACGGAACGAGTGCTGGAGTCTGGACTCAAGATCAATGTTGAAAAAGACAAAGACAATGGTATTTGGAAAGGGAGAAATTACAACTGGCTTCAAAGTAGAGGTCACTAGAGGCCAGGGCTATTGAAAATGTGAAAGAATTATTGTACCTGGGAAGCATACTGACATGGGACAGTGATAGTTCTAGAGATATAATAGCAAGGATGATGGATCTCTAATGCAAATGAGTCATGACTTTAACAATATGTGGAAATGCAAGGCAATCAGCTGTCCCACAAAGTTAGCTTTAAGCATGCATGTGTCTTCAGCATAGCTTTGTATGTCAGTGAAACTTGGAGTCCAAAGAAAGCAGATAACGATCGGATAGTAGCCTTTGAGATGTACTGCTATATGCGGATATTACACTTGAGTTGGACACAAATAAAGGTAAAGAATGTTGAAGTAAGAAGGAAACTGAAAATTAAAAAGGATCTGGCGCAGGCTCTAATGAGGTAGTTGAATTCGCGATATAACCCAAGACGATACGGATTCTGGACTCAAGACCAATGTTGAAAAAAGAAAGACAATGGTACCGTATTTGGAAACGAAGAAATTACAACTGGCATCAAAGTAGAGGACAAACCTATTGAAGATGTAGAAGAAAACTTGTTTTGGTTATCTTTATAAATATCCAGGTTTGTTCCAGGGAGGTAAAATTTTCACCCAGGTGGGATTGTCCAAGCTTTGGGACCGTAATCCCTCCCTTGCATCGTGTACATGTCTGTAAAAGGGTGTGTGTATGATGATTCTATTTTAATGCCCTAATTTACCGGTCGTCCCCTGGCTCTCCCATGCAATTTCAGATAAACCTGTAATATACAGTGATGATGATGATGATAGTGCTCTATCCGAAGACAGGTCCTGGCGATGGTTATTTGTCTTGCGTATTACTACGTGACTTTAATCACCGATCCACTAGGCCAGATGAGCACGGGTGGGCGGCCAAAGGTTCTTCCCGTAAATATACAGTACGAGAAGACAAAGCAATAGTTCAGATATTATCTTATATTATCTGGGACTATTGTCATCTGCTCGTAGTAATAGATATAGTAATAGTTCTCAATTGTTGTTGTCGAATTTGATTTGCAGGCCAAGACTCTGTCAAGCTCAACATTGTCGAGTCGAATGATGACCGTCAGTTTGTCTGATTATGTTATGAACACGGCGTTCCATGCATTCTTCACGCACAAAGCATTGAGTTTAGAATTGAGTGTGAAGGAGATTCCAAGTGAGAGCGATCTGAACAAGCCCATCACGTGCACATTCCCTTGTATAGCGCAGGTCATCCCGGATCTTCAGAGACAATTCCCTGGTACATCAGTAAATCTGCATATGACCGTGACCGAAGCACCCACTGTGGTGATCAGACCGGGCCAGATGAAAGTTCACCTGCAAGGGTTCATAGCGTTTGCAGCCACAGATGCTAACGGAACAATCGCCTATCGATTCAAAGCCCATCTCGGCATGAACTTGGACATTGATGTTTGGCTTGAAAACATGATCGTCAAAGGTAAAATAGATACGGTCTCTCTCAATCACGGGCGAGTGGAGGACAGTACTGAGACCAATGACAACAAACCGAATTATAAGCTTATCGTAGGCATGGCGATCAACCGAGTCATCTTGCCATCGCTCAATAAGGCCGGACAGGCCGGCTTTCCGATTCCTACTCTCAGACACCTTGATATCACCCGTCCCAGTCTTCGCTTCGAAGCGAATGTCATCCGCCTGGATGCCGATGTCATCTATAAGCCGTAATAATGAACTGAAATGACCCAAGCCTGGCATGACCGCCATTTTGAATGATGTTCCGAAGCTAATCTGTTTGCTCATATCTGGATGCGTGTATGGAAATCAATGAAGTTTTCGTGCAGTATACTGTTACGATTCTAACATTAATTCAAGTTGCTTTGTGATTAAAATCGTGGCATAAACAGATCTCCAAGGCGTGCTTGTTTACTGTATAATTCATAAAATAATTTGGAAGTTTTTATTTACATCTAGCTTAAATTCCAATGAGTTATTGTTCATGCTATCCACTGTTGGAATTGTGATTTTATGATTTTTTTTGAAACTATAGTATAGGGAGTTGAAGTTGTTGTGAGTTGATGAAAGAGGGAGATTTCGCAACAGAAGTGATAGCTCCATGAAAGTTTGACACATAACTGGCTGAGGGTTTTAAGAAAATAACTGAGGGGTTGAACCCCCTCAACCACAAGGCCATTTAAAAACTAATATTATCATCTTTGCTTGAAACTCCATCTCCGCCTTTATCTGAAAACATGCATAAAAACGTAGATAAAAGGTAGGCAGGCATGCAGTGACAGCAAGCAATCAGAGACAGAGAGAGAGACACAGAGAGAGAGAGAGCAAGAGAGAGGCAGGGCAGAACAACAGGCTAAATAAATTCAAATCAGAATACAACATCAGTAGCAATATCCTTTAATACTGAAAGATGGCACAAACAGCACATGGTTGTAGATGTATTTAACAATGACTAGCCAATGTAATGCCATCACCACTTTCTCATGCAGGAATTTAACAAAAGATCAATAATCATATAATTGCACACAAAACTCTACACTCAACAGATGGAATCTTGGCAACAATTAAATATAACAGATGTTAATGAAAGTCAAAGGTGTCTAACAGAATATCAACGAATTAATTAACGTCGTTATAAAAAATGACAAAAGTCATTCTAGCAGTTACAAAAACGCACTGCGAAAAGGAATCATTCAGTCATCAAAGATACATACGACTCCGACCATCGATAATACATAGCATGTTCAAACATTTCATCATACAGAAAAAACTGACCTGAAAATACAGTAGCAAAAAACGAAGAACGTATGGCCACTATAGTAACTGATGTAAGTTGTTCTTAGATAGATCTCTCAATTACACCAATTAAGGTGCTAATTTATTTCATATATATATATCGATAACCACTAGTGATCGATTGTTGGCAAAAATTTATCGCTAGATGTTCCAGATAATCTTCTTTTAACCGCACAAATGAAATGCACCGATTACGATTAAGCTCGCCGACATTCCAGATCGTTAAATCCAATCGCAATCGTCTCAGCAATCACGTATAAACAGTTGTAGAATATTAAAACGCAAAGTTGTTAGGATTGCGCGTGATTGCTAGATGAAACGAAATCCAGGCTTGGGGGTTGCGGCGCCAGACGAGTCTCCAGTATAGTCGTATATTCTTGGACTGCTCGCCGCCGAACCGGCCGTGGACTCGCAGAACTGGAGCGGGCCGTTGAAGTTTCGCTGGATCAGTCCCTCATGAAAGCCGAAGCCGGCATCGATGGCCGTCGTCTAAACAAGTAAATCGTAGAAACACAACAGACATCAATCACAGACTGTTGCCATCTCATCACATAGGGATGAGTAATAATAACTAAATAACCGGGATAAAACTGAACGAGTCGTACTGATCAACAAAAACAAAAAAAGTTGTTTCACTTTGGAAAGTGGCATTTAATCAATCAAAGAATTCTAAAGTAGGACTTGAAATTGATTGGTAGTCTTGCGAAACACACACTGACGAAAATCTGTGTCTATTGCAATGCCGACAAGATAGATAGCCTAGTATTGCATCATCAATACCCCCTAACATGGTAATATTCTAATAGCACAATTGTGTGTTGTTTAACTAGTAAAGATCCTAAAACATTAGAGATTCAGCCAAAACACACTGTGTAATTGACAGAACCTTTTTAAGACTGAAAAAAGCAAACAGCACAAACGTTTAACTCCATGCCAGTGTTACACCGGGACAGCAACATAAAATATCACAGATCTCAGAAACATTCTGATCCACACGAACGCATTCGACTGGTCTTCACCATTGTTACTATTCTAGAAACCAGAGAGGTAGCTAGACTTACACCGAGTGCCGTGATGCCGGCCTGCGTGGTCCGATACGGCGACGACTTGATAAGTGGCTGAATGTTACACGCGACGACCGGCTGAATCTTGGCTTCCGGCATCGACTCGGGGTTCTATAATCAAACAACACAGTCACATGACCCATACTCTCTCATAACATCAGACTCATCATGAAGAAGCTGCACCGACTACATGTAATGTGTAGTCATGCGTAAAACTGACTACAACTCTATCATGTCTACCTTGTTTAATGTGTAGTCATGCGTAAAACTGACTACAACTCTATCATGTCCACCTTGTTCAATGTGTAGTCATGCGTAAAACCGACTACAACTCTATCATGTCTACCTTGTCTAATGTGTAGTCATGCGTAAAACCGACTACAGCTCTATCATGTCTACCTTGTTTAATGTGTAGTCATGCGTAAAACTGACTACAACTCTACCATGTCTACCTTGTTTAATGTGTAGTCATGCGTAAAACCGACTACAGCTCTATCATGTCTAGCCTGTTCACAAGACCCATTCATAGTCACGCTGTCTCTGTTCTTGACTCATCCATTAAGTACACAAATGATTAGATATGTAAGCATCGGTTAAACATGGCCATCATTTTTCTCACTAACATACTCATCTGATAAACCATACCCCAAAATATAACAATTGTCAATATCAGATTTATTCAGGCCAAATTTTACAGCTGGATGGAGGCTCGCCTGTGAAAAACCTACTAAGCCTATCTTGTCAATGAAGTGTCTAAAAGTCAGCGAGTCAACAGTAAAACCTACCATCATTAGACCAACAAGACAACAAGGCTTCTGAGACCACAAGACCAACAAGACAACAAGGCTTCTGAGACCACAAGACCAACAAGACAACAAGGCTGCTGAGACCACAAGACCAACAAGACAACAAGGCTGCTGAGACCACAAGACCATAAGACCTGGCATCATAAGACAACTCGAGACACAGACAAATTTTCACTGACTGCACCTTTACGAAATAGCTTTTGTATTTCTAAATACTTCTTTTGTATTTCTCTTGACATCAGCAGACGTTAAACCACCAAATTGATTTCAACTGCCGCCGCCTCACACACTCATAATCATCATCATCAGTGCTCTGCCCAAAGGCAGGTCCTTGGTACCCATTTCCTCCACAACTCACAATCATCTGCTTTTCTTTTCATTTGCTCATATGATCCCTCCTCCATCAGTTCATGATGAGGAGGGATCATATTCACATTCATAATACAGATGTAAAATAAACGATTGTTGAGTTATATTTAATCACCTCGAGCCACGGGTGATCAAGCACGTCGGACGTCGACCCTCGAGCTGTAGCCCTTGCCTCCAACATGTACAGGATTAGGTCCTACAACATGTACAGGATTAGGTCCTACAACATGTACAGGATTAGGTCCTACACAATAACATGCACAGGATTAGGTCCTACAGACATCATGCACAGGATTAGGTCCTACAACATGTACAGGATTAGGTCCTAAACAATAACATGTACAGCCTGGATTAGGTCCTACAACATGCACAGGATTAGGTCCTACAGACAACAAGACCAAAAAAAATAGAAAAAATAGATAAATTCTCCAGCTTAATCATGAATATGTTTAGTAAGCTACAGCATAGTATCATTCTACACTTGAAAGGCAATGATAAAAGCCAAATTCCGTCTTAGGAAGCACCGAATAACTACTCCGCTCACTATTCCCCTCACTATTCCGATTGACTACAACTGTTATTTTCTACCACTTTACACACACCCCAGTCAATCACTGGTATAAGAACTTAAACTGAACTAAGCCCTACAATATATCACCAGTACAAAGAGATATGATAAACTGAACATAGCCCTACAATATATCATCAGTACAAAGAGATATGATAAACTGAACATGGCCCTACAATATATCACCAGTACAAAGAGGTACGATAAAGTGAACATAGCCCTACAATATATTATCAGTACAAGCAGATAAGATAAACTGAACATAGCCCTACAATATATCGTACACAGAGGTAAGGTAACTGAAGGCTCGCATACCTTAGCACCGTTTGAGATGTGTTCAAAGTGCGGAGAGCGGAAGATGTCGCGATCCGAAGCTATGCACTCGAGTATCTCACCAGCAAGAGACTTGCAACTGTGTACAACAACAACAACAACAAACAGAGATGTGCAATAACAGATTTAACTACAAGTAAACACAAGGTGAACTACAGAACAATCGACTCAATGTCACTCACATTTCCTGAAATTACAGTAAATAAAAAACCAGCAAAGGGCATTTGATGAAACAAAGGCTGGAAATAATGCAATCTGCAGTAAGAACTGTCAGATTTAACGAAAACAACGAGAACCCGAGCATCTGAATCACTCACAAATTGCACATAGTGCAAACAATTTAAACTGCAATCTCAGCATTCTAATAAACAATCAAGGATCAAACTCATCTGCCCCCCCAAAAAAAATCCACCAAATATTAACAAAAGATTCCGTGTTGAAGAAGAAGAAAAGAATCAATAAATTCATAAACCAGGAAGGAAATCAATCAACAAACTTGAAATAATAGACTGTTAACCTAAATCTGACTTTACAAGCCAATATTGTGGGAGTTTTGGAATTATCTCACATTCAACTAGAACATCATCGTTATTTCTCTCCCTTCCAAGAATGTCCTTCGCATCCAAACATTCCAAACGCTTAGGGCTATAAATAAATATAAATAATAACAATTCAGAATTATTATTCCTACATATTCTTATGTGCAAGTATTCTTATGTGCAAGTAATGATTCCAAGGCTGAATTTAGTTTGAAATGTTCCGACTTATACGCAGACTCATAAACAACGCGATGTGCAATTTATGAGTTTGTTCAGAGAACTAACGTACTGTCCGTAGGGAAGTCTTCCACAGAGCAGCAAGTAGGAGAGGACACCGACCGACCAGACGTCAGCCTTCGTGCTGTACCTAAGCAACAGAACAACAAACTATCAATTACAACAACGTATAATTCACTTTCAACTCATCATTGTAAAATAAGGGCAATGTATCAGACTCACGCCATTGCTTAATTCAACCAGTGTACAGACACTTGGGCGATAAACACAACTATTCACGGTATCTTACAAGAACTCCTCTCTATTCTACATCTAATCTATTCTACTGTTGCACTGTATAGTGTTCTACTTGCCTGTTCAACTTGAGATGTAATGTCTAATTTTTGCGGTTGCAAAAATGTGAGATCTATAAACTGGAATACGACTAAACGGGCTGAAGCCTTCCGTATCCTCTGAACAATGATGCTTACGCTGTTCGGTGATAATGCTGAAAGATGATTTACCACACTTCAAACTCCCAATGCATGTATCATAAGCAAACTAACATTGAAATATCGCTCATGAACAAAGAGCACAAGTGATCGGCACTAAAACAATTTCAGTAATTTCAACACGAAACAGATAATTAGCTACATTACCAGCCACACCGTAAATTTCAATACTATCTCTGTGGTAACAAACTGACAATTCTTCAGCAATATAACAGATTGAATATCTTACTGTGATGCAGACAGCATTTCCGGCGCCTGGAATACCAGCGTACCGCAGACACCGGACAACTCAGTGTGAGTGTACGCAGCAAGGCTGAAGTCAACCAACTTCACGTGCTTCTCACCCTTTACTTCATACACCTACACACAAACATCAACAACTTCACGTGCGTCTCGCCCTTTACTTCATACACCTACATACAAACATCAACATCTTAGCATACAGAAAAGTACAATAAATAAGCATACAATAAATATTCAAAAAGTTACAGTACTTCAAAACTGAACAAACACATTACCTAATCCTGTATCCATCTAAAGCATGCTCTGCACACAGATAAATACTTAGCCTAGCGCATAGAAGATTCATGGATGTCTGTTAACAGTTTACAGAGGCACATACACTTGACCTGTTCGAAAAAGTGCATATACACAGATCATACATATAATTGAGCAATTGTTACATCAATTATCTTGATGATATCCACCCTCTTTGATACAGAGCAACTTGGTCGCATGTCTTCACTTCAATCCTGGTTTGAATCGGAAAACTTTGCCTCAGCTAAGACTTTAAGACTGGAAATGAGACAAATAATTTCATTTATCAAGGACATCCATCATTCTCCTCAGTTGGACGTAAAGTTATACTAAACAAATCTGGCCAGTGCCATCCACCTAGTGCACACCAGTACTCAATGACATCATTAAGATTGAGCAAGTCTTCAGTACGGTACCATGAAATGATCATGTGACCAAACCCTCACCAGAACAGTTTCCGGCTTGACGTTGCGATAGACGATGTGAATCGAGTGCAGGTACTTGAGCGCCAGACAAAGCTGCTTGATCAAACTGCTGATCAGCTTCTCTCCGTAGTTATCACCTTTCTGTACGACGTCGTACAGGTCGTATACCTATACTCAAAAGCAGCGAGAACAACAAGTAGTGACACACTGATTGATGAACCAACTGCATCAAAGTAGGTCATAGTCTGAAATTAAAGTAGGTCACAGCCAGTAATTAAATCACGATAATAAAAAGACATCACAACAAATAGTATCGTTAAAGCAGACATCACAACAAATAGTACCGTTAATTTTGCAATAATAAGTCATGTCCAGTTTGCAAATAATGGATTTAAAAGGCAACTAGGGCCACAAACTGCATATGGCTCGGCAGTGCTCACACTACACTGTACATAGCAACGGACTATTTAACACAAAGACGCATAGGTTAGCACTTTACAAGCTCAAATAAATATAAAAGCTTCTACTTCACATTACTTGTAATGTAAGTCACATAGAATAATAGACAATAATAATACTGCAGTATACCATCAATGAAACACATAAGGAACACATAAAAAATTCGACCAGATCAGTAGCTGTGTTCAAATTAAGGTTAACCTAGTGGGAGATAAAGAATGTTTGCTAGCGGAGTTGTGGCGGAAATTTTCCCCAAAAAATTCTGAGGAGTGCAGTACAAAATTTTCCGACGAGCGAGGGAGGAGGGTGTAAACAAAGCACAGTCGGTCAGGGGGAAAATCCAACCCTGGAGATTTAAGAACAAAGTCTAGCGGGGCATAAAACAGAAGAGTGGGGAGGGGCGAGGAATACCCTCAACCTTCAGTAATGTGAGCACCGATAAGTAAAAGAGATACTCGCCCTGCATGAATACTTGAATTGTGCACCCTGCATGAATACTTGAAGTGTAAACCCTGCATGAATACTTGAAGTGTACACCCTGCATGAATACTTGAAGTATGTACCCCGCATGAATACTTGAAGTGTAAGCCCTGCATGAATACTTGAAGTGTAAGCCCTGCATGAATACTTGAAGTGTAAACCCCGCATGAATACTTGAAGTGTACACCCTGCATGAATACTTGAAGTGTACACCCTGCATGAATACTTGAAGTGTACATCCTGCTTAAATACTTGAAGTG
>JAQFYQ010004232.1:0-10045 GCA_034694885.1 Buchholzia appendiculata | reverse complement strand
TCTCCGTTCAAAGGAAGCCAGTGATGTTGTGCTGTCCACGTTATCAGATCAAAGTCGTCAAACCTTTGTCCGGCTGTTGGTGAGTATGGCTTCGTTGCTTTATAAAAAAAACAGATAAATATATTAGGAGTTATTGAGGTAAGGGAAATGTGCAGCATATGTCCACATTTTGGACGAATTTGTCGAGATGAGTGTGAGTGATGTCTAGATTACTAAATAAGATTTGGTATATAAATAACTATCAAAGGATAATTTTACATGAGCACCGAAATTATGCCAACACAATAATTTCAAACTACTGACAGCTGTTATCATAGTATGTGCATTACTTTAAAAGTCCTATTATGTTGCACTCACACCCGTTATACGAGTATATGCATGAACTTCAAGTTGTACACCTTTTCTTTTCCTAGTAGCACCGGACTATTTGACATGTAAAGTTGTGTTAAATGCATGAGGTTTATTCTTATAAAATACAGTATTAGTAGCTAATCATCACAAAAGGAGCAATAATTGTACAACAGCAGTACGCATATTTGTTCACTAACATTCGTGCATATGATCACTAACATTAGTTCACATGAACACTAAATGCCCATCAGGCCTAGATTGTTTGTCATCAAATAGGCTCTACAGTAGTTGGAGAAACTTGTTGAAAGAACCTGTGCGATCGGGGCAGCGACCTGTATCTTCTGTCAGCGTGCTGTTCCTCACGATCACATACCTCGCGACTCTCGCGACCAAGGCAACACTGTAGACTCCAGCTGGAAGAGCGAAACATGGAAATATATCCTTGTTTACGCTCTTTGTTGAAAAACTATGCAACAACGTTCCGGTTATGTGACCGAGTATAGATCCCTGGTAGAGCTTCAGCACATCGCTCGCATCCATCATAACCAGAGCAATGTCTATTCTTGAGTTCTGACTGACGGCACCGGTGGGACTAATCAACTGACTCTGAGCATCTGAATCGGACGTATTCGGTTGAAACTGAATGTAACCTAGAAGCGAAATGAAGGTGTTATACAAACATAATGCGCAGATCTCAGTAAAATTAAGCATGATATCAACGACTATATGGCTAATTGTTTTTACTATTTTTTCAGGTTACTGGAACCACGTCGATACATTTGAGACATAATATAATTAATATGAATGCTAATATAATTTTAGGTAATTTGTGATAATATACTGTAAATTGTAATTGCTGCATGCCTTTTGTATCAATCGATACGGGACTAGGTTCAGATTCATTCAATAGATCTCGACTCCTGATTATACACCTCGAGACCGATATGTCTCACCCCATAGCTTGCTATACATATTTAAAATATATTTAATTGAATTTTTGGTAAAATAATATGGTTATGGTCATGGCTACGATTAAGGTTAGAGCTTTGGCTTAGGGTTATGGTTTGGACTAGGTTTGGAGTTAGGGTAGGGAATATGTTTCCAGTTATGTTTCCTGGGGCGGGGAGATAGCTCAATGGTAGAGAACTGGACTCAGGAGCAGTCAACTTCTTCGGCCCGGGTTCAAATCACACTCAGGTCAGACAAATTATTTATAATTACAATCTGTTAGCTGCCAGTGGCGCTTTGCTGTCGTGTGTATTTGGCCCGGTGTCCGGGTCCGTTGAACAATACCTCCTACCCTACTCCTGGCATGACCGTACCAGGAGTCCAGCGCTTAGGCCGTTAACGAACCTACTGTGAAGCTGACCTGCGTGTCCTAGCCGGTAGGCCGTATTTAATATGTACTTGTATCGTGTAACTTATGTGCGAGTGCGTCAGTCATGCTTGGAATTAAAGACATTATTATTATAATGTATCGCTATTGAGCAACAATTCGCAATTACAAATATTCGGTACCATTTCAAAAAATGTTATGCTATTTCTGAAAACTCGGAATGATTTTGGGGAGTCTAGACGCCGGAGATTAAGTAGGCCTACTGATTGAACAAATTGTCTGCAGAAATATGACATGTAAATGCAATATTTTTTTAGATAATTCAATCTGTCAAACGCTGATTTAATACAGTCGGATATTTACTTTACTTAACATATCAAGCCACCTTTCATGTTTTACCTGTCGAATAACTGTCATGTCAATGTCTTACCTGTAAACAACTGTTGTGCTTAAAATTGATGAAGATTTAAATGTCTGACACATTGGCCAGACAAATGCAAATCGAATATTACGAAATTATCAGTGATATTTATTCGATGATCGGAGGCAGAGTAGCCAAATCTTAAAACAATTGTACATTTTCTCACGAGTTAGGCTTCGGTATGTCTGAATAAAAACAAAACCCTAGACAAGTTGATACCCCCAATGCAGTCAATGCCGTTGACCCCGTCAATGCCGGTGTTTGAGACCGGACCAAGTCAATATAAATCAATGGGAAATTCAACACCTACAGTTTACAGCAGGACTTGTTATTACACTTACTTGTTATGTCGTCAGAAATTTTAATCTGCTTCATCCAACGGGGACCAAATTTATAATCGCATGCGTCTTTGTCGTCGAAAGCGCAGGTAATTCCCGGTGGCTCAAAGACCCCTATATAAACTGAAAAATACAAGTATAATAGCGAGAATTAGTTTTTTTCACAAAATTCCTGTTTTTTAATTTGTCGATAAAACATCTAAGGCCAAATTATTTCAAATTTTAAACGGTTTAAAGGACTCCATCAAAATTGTGGCATTTTCTTTCGTAATTAGATCAGCAACAACAATTTAGCATAATGTGGAAAAAATTGACGTATTTATATTTCATATGAAATTTCACCCCGGTACATCTTCTTCATTTGACGGATACATATCTCTTACTATTTGAAAACAAAATCTAAAAGAAGATTTGAGGCAATCATTGCAAAAGACTTGCCTGATAAGATTGTGAGAGGACGCATTTGACTTTCACCTTTGAGTTACACGTTGGTTGTCAGTCGAATATAAGCACGCTGAACTCTCACATGTCATCAAAATCGGCATAATGTAAACATGTGTATACATATAGTGGAACTACTAATTTAGAACATAACTAGGAATGCTAGAAATAACTACGATGCACTTTAACCCTACCTGTCGGGTCTGTGAGAAATTTTATCCATATACTGAGAATCGATATGATCTCAATGCGATCCAACATGCCAATGTTTCGTGATCTAATCTGAAGGTAAAATTCACCGACTGGCACATTCAGCTGTACTCTGTTGTAGAACTGATGAAGGGCATACACCCACGTCTCACTGCTTATACTCGTAGTGTCTAGTACCAAGTGTTCAGCATAAGCACTCTTTACCACTACGCCACTGGGAGACATCAAGAGAAGCACGAGCTCTATGTCGTATGACGTCACTGTATAGATGACTTCGATCACAGAAGGCTTTGTGACGAGTACTACAGGTGAGATGATTATTGCTTCGTCGAGAATGTCAGGGATGAATTCAACGCTAGGGAGAGAGTGATCTGAATAAGCAATCAACGAAAATTAAACACTGACATCTACAGTGTATTAACAGTGATTAGGCCTACATTCAATTATTGCCGAAGAGCGCTACTGACCAAGACATAATATCTTACATGAACAAACAAATTTATTTCTGAACCATAATCAACAAAATAGGAGCAACATTCCGATCAAGCAGAAAATTATAGCCATTTGACGACATTAAATGTCGTCAAATGGCTATAATGATGATAATAACGTCTATGAGCGATGAAACAGCTAACGAAGTGAACGTACAGTATGGTGATTAGTTCTCATGGGACTCAAGTCAGCAAAACTCAGTGAAGGGCGTTTCATCGCTCATAGACGTTGACATGGAATGTGATGTAGTTCTTGCTTTAGATAAAATTTATCTAAAGCAATCTACATCACATTCCCTGTCAACGTCTTTGAGCGATGAAACGCCCTTCACTGAGTTTTGCTGACTTTAGTCCCATGAGAACTAATCACCATACTGTACGTTCACTTCGTTAGCTGTTTCATTCTACATTAAGAGTAAAGCAGCTACAATTCCATATTGCATATTGCTATATAGTGCAATATTGTATATTGCATATTCTACATTGCTACAATTCCATAATTTGCTACAATTCCATAATTTGCTACAATTCCATAGAGAAATTTCTTAAACACTTACGTGCTAATTGCAACTTAGAAAATCACTTCTCTATACAATTGCAGCGTAATATAGCATTTTAATGCCCGTAAAGTTTTATTTCCAAATCATCACGTTCGTGTGAAAATTTTCGTTCTAAACAAATAAAGCACATCATGTCATATTTTTCTGACGACGCGCCAATAAACAATATTCAGTCATACGCCGCTATCCCCTTCAGTGTCTAATGTGTTCGGACATACCGGACAAATTGTCATGATAATGATGATGACTGACATTTTGCTGAAATGACACTGATAGCATGGACGTTACGACCGGTTGTTTATCAAGCAGCATTACATTTCTGCAAAGCCACAACAAAGACAAAGTGAGCAATTTATTATACTGTACTTTACCAAGTGTGTAGTCAATGATCAGGACCCAATGAGCCTCTCCTTTAGACACGTCACGGAATGAGCAGAGGTCGTTAGCCACGTTGAACATACAATTCAGCGACGGCTTGTATTTACCTGACAATATAAACAGACCACTGTATTCATGGCATTTGTTATGTTTACATGACAACGAAAGTACAGACGAGCGATCAACCGTTACTTATGGGATATTTAAACGCAGGTTTCTTGGCGACCAATCGTAGCGACACGTACATTTTCTTGGCGACCAATCGTAACGACACGTACATTTACTTGGCGTTCAATCGTGACGACACATCTAACAGAGCTCGCTGAATGATTGGATCACTAAATGAGCACAATGATTAACATAATTAATTAAAGATTTCAGGATGATTAGCCACGTCAACAACTGATTGAGGCAGGTAGTTGAATCTAATTATCAAATGCAGCTCATGCAGCTTGGTAGCTGTCACAATCCTAGTTTATTCACGTGTTGCCTTCCCGGACGTAGGTAGGTCTATACTTTAAAAGTATTAGTAGCTATTATTATCCTTCAATTCACACTACGAACCTCTATACAACATTCAAATTTGTTCATTAATCATATATAAACTCGTACAGTTAGCGTACTCGAATAATATTGTTGAATGATGAACGTAACAGATTTAATTTCATGATCATCAGATATACACCTTAATAAAAAATATATGAAGATTTTAATGCATTTTGGATTTTGCTGTTTAATGTTTCAATAGGTCTACTTTTATGGTTGATTTCAATTGGTCATTCAATTGAATTTTTGCTTAGTATATCCATAATTAACAAATATTTGTGTATTTGACAACAATTGTTTAAACTCCATAATGTCACTTAAACTGAAGTCTCATAGTTCTATTGTTATTATAGTTAAAAAGTTGGCTGCGATTTACGGTTGATGCGGTTGGACTAGTCAAATGAAAATTCTGTATTACTACTCTATTGTACACAGTTAATTAAGATTTCTTTCACTTTGATTGTAACATTTCCCCGCACAATTTTCAAGACAGAACTTAATTTTTCAAGGTGAAAATTAAGTGTTCTTGAAAAATTGTTTGATTTCAATTTTAAAATTCACTGTATTTTTTGAAAAATGGTTACTGAAGAATACTGATACAAACCACAAGGCAGTGAGTTAAATATTGTCAATTATTTTTATGGTTATTTCAGTTGTTCAACTAATACGAAATAAGTTCTGCTTGGTAATCACTTATCTGTCGACTGTGTATTGAAATGTTAACAAATTTTGAAATATTGCTAACCGAAATGGATTTAACATATTGTTGGCTTTAATCAGGCACATTTTTTCAGGCACATTTATGTTCATTCATGAACATTTCCCCCCGTGTACAGAAATAATTATTTTTAATTAAAGCGAACTTCTGAGTATTCTAAGAACTAGATGTTCCGAGCTAATTATTATATTACTATCACATACTTCCACGAGTTAAGCACTCCCTTGTAATCAAATTCTCCTAAGCAATTGAATTACTGTACCTATGAGTCATGTTTCTACAACTAATGACTCAGCTAAATATGATGTCAGCGACTAAATGCTTACTTGCTTCTACTCCAGTGCATGTGCCTGGAACCACATCGATACCCTTGAGCAGTCCGAGTCCACCCCGGTTCATTGTGTGAACTTCTGTGACGACCACGAAGTCTTGATATAACAACATCGATGGTGTCAAGTCGAACTCGGTGTACTGAACGAAAGGTGACATCGTGTAGAAGTTGCGGAACACTCGGAGTTTCATGATCGTGTCGTTGACGAGGTAGTTGAGCCAGATTCTGTGCGAGTAGACTGCGGTGAAGCGCATCTGCAGACACGAGGGCACCTTCAGTGCTGGCAAGACCGGTGAGATGAGCTGGTATTGGTGGAAGTAAGTGGTCGGGTCGTTAATGAAAAGACCATTTTTCCTCATCCTCAACCATTTGTTCCGTGTTTCGCTAGATTTTAGACCTTACAATCAAATAAAAAATATATAAGGTCCGGGGGAAGGTTCACATTCTGGCCACTAGTCAGCACAAGTGATTTAGCATGTCCACTAGCGCTGTTGACCCTATTGGACACTGGGGAGACTTTACAACACAAGTGTATGGCGTTGCATTCTAGTTATTACTCTTTAATTGTATTTTTGTAAATTCTAATTAATGTATTAAATCTATCGACGAAAATATTTTCATTTATAAATAAAACAGCAAATTGGTTGTCAGTTCATTTATACATGTTATTACATCAAGTCATCTAATTTAAATGTAGAATTAAATCGTTAGCTTGCATAATTCATATACTAAATTGAAAAGTGACTTAATTTCAGCAGGTCGGATATACAGTTAATAAAATCACGTCTATCAGCATCAGAACAAAACTAATCATTAGTTTGACTCTGTTGAGAAATGTAAGGAATTATGTTGCTGGTTAGAATATCATAGACAAGCCAAGTAAGTTATATCAGTGTGAGATAAATGTTTTTAATATTAACTACTAGACCATTGTTAATATCATGGTCGTGTCTATTTAAATTTTAAAATTCGAAAAGTATGACGTAGAGTAAAGCTTAATAAAGTAGTGCAGTGGTTTTTAAATGTATTATATATTTTTTACTTTAGTATTTTATATTCTATTAAGTTTCCACAAAATGTATTCTGAAATATCTACTATATTTACGATGTATATTAAATTTCTACTAAAATAATTAAGTATCTGGAATTTAAGTTTTTTCATTGCAGATTGCCAGCTGACCGGAAGCGGACCATTTCCTTAATTAAGAAACTATGTGAACTTGATATTGACTGTTTTCTTATACCTGCCCCATTCTGCAGTACACGATATTCCACCCTGAATCCGGGCAAACTTATCGATGAGTCAGAAGCCATATTGACCATAGCCTCCGCACACGTGAAATTGGCCATAGTGTTTGGTATCGTAGATCCACACATTTTTCCTGTTGTTATCACCGTTGTAGTGTTGAACACCCTGCACGTTATCTGCATAAAAATTACATGAATTGTCCACATAGTGTTCTAGATAAAGATGCGCAGAGTACGTTTACGACAAGCCTCCTTCCAATCGTGAGTTCAACTTGTTGCCTGAATCGCGAACTGAACCCGGGTTTCCTGTATATGCAAGCCTTAACCACTAGACCATTCTGGCCTCCCCCGCTCCATCCGTTCTTAGAAGTGATGCTTATTATGAATCTATTCATAGCAACGTCTCCACCTTCGAGGGCCGGACGACCCGAGTGAGTCGTACTTTGAACTCAATCATAATTTTAATGTTTCCCAAGGCACTACCACAATTATAGTACACTTCTCTCTCTCTCTCTCTCTTTCTCTGTTACTCTCTCTCTCCCTTTCACCTTCTCTTTCTCGCCCTGTCTCTCTCTCTCTCTCTTCCACTTTCTATCTCCCTGTTTTTCTCGTCCTTTGTCTCTCTCTCTTTCTCTCTTTCTCTCTCGCATTGTCGGTTATTATTTCTCACGGCTTATTATTTTACTTACCGTACATCACTTTACTCTCTCCGCTACTTTTCTCTCTCTCACTCAATCTCTCTCTCTTTCTTTCTCTCCATCTCCTTTCTGTCTGTCTTTATAACCAATTTATTTCTCTATACTACATGATTTATGTATACTAATATACATATCTGTTGAAATTAGATTTCATTACACGAGTTCCAGTAACTATTGTTAATAACCACTACATCCATGAGATCGCAAAACTGCTTAGCATACATCTGCATAAAACAATGTTGACTAGATCCGTATCTGTTGAGTAGATACGCTTAAATAACAGTTTCACATACATGTGTGCACATATTTGAATTTCGTCGTTCACTTATGAACGTTACAAAAATAAACAGTTCGCGATTGTTTCACAAACCTCAGCCCAGTCCCAGCTGCAGTCGGATGAATATTCCATCTTGAATTCCACAAACTCAAAAATTAAATATGACGCACTATTGGGAGTTACGATGTGAACTTTATATTTAAAATTCACTGGGTAGTTCTGAGGATAATTTCTGGATAACACGGAACCCTCGTAATCAGCTGACAGGGCACTTCTCAGCGCTGGGTCCTCTGAAACAAATCAAACATTAATTGTGATCAAAATGTGATTGCAATGAGGAAACTCTATGCTTCTCTTTATTCTGAATATTTCAGAAGTTAATCAATCTGTATTAGTGTGAAAGTAGGCTTACTGTTATACAAACACTGACACAGCTCACTGTCTCCTGAATGGAAACAATTCAAATATGCATGCTTTCATTTTGGGAACATTCGTACAAAGTGAGGTATTGTGCTGACGCAAATTTGTTTCCTAGTGATGCGAATCTCGCAGCTAAAAAACGTGTGCTTGCAAGATAACTGAGGCTTCAAGAAATCTCACATTCTTCTCAAATGTGATTTCACAATCCGGCAAATGATTTAAAATCTCATCGATTACAAACTATCCCATTGTTAAAAAATCTAAAATAAAGCTTTGATCATTCATTGGCAAACCGTATTTTTGATAGCTGAACAATGCGAAGGAGCATAATCGATGATCCTTAACACCGAACGCAACAACTTGTTGTATGTTAATTAAAGAGCGAACACAAATTATGATATGCACACAGCTGTAATATGAGACGCACAATAGAGTTACCATAGCTATTTTGCGTTCGAGCTTTAAAAAAACTGTTTAAATGACTGCAATGAACAAATGAACTGGCTATTCTCACTGTCTGATCAGATGAGTGTTAGGCATATACTTTGTGCAACTGCCTCAATGCTGAACAGCATTTTAAATGTATACCACCTTCTACTCTCAAACTCAACGGTGATAAAATCCCAGATATCCATGCAGCATCACATCCAAGTAGTGTAGCATTATACTATTGGTATATTATGTTCTTATCACACTGAGTTACAGTGTTGCATTTTATACAACTACGCGATTGTCGGTAGTAGGTCATCAATGGAATCTCGATCAATTAACCGCACAGAACGCTTTTGAGAGTTCACGCAAATACGTGTAATCGTTATACCTCCCCCCGTGTTGTTAAATATAGAATTTATCTAATCGCTCGCATTATCATAGTTTATGAGATGGACTTCTTTTATTATTCTTACTTATTGAAAGTTGCTTAGTGAACATACAGAGGCATCTTAAATAATAAAATGTGAGAAATACCTTTCATATATATCTGTCCTTTGTAATCTTCAACCCAATCTTTCTTTGAAGTTGTGTATTCTGAAGATAACATGAAATGGTAAAGTTTGCAAAAAACACTTTGTATTAATTTAGTAGAAGGACGGATTGTCTTTCAAGGACATAACACATGAACATAACATAACGAGCCTAGGACTTTACCCCCGCCGGAAAACCCCCCGGACAATACCCCCTAGACTTTACCCCGACCCCTAGTACATTACCCTCCGGACATTGATCCCCCCCCCCGGATATACACCCCATTCACACTGCAAATTAAATACGTCATAATTATTT
>JAQFYQ010004231.1:0-10045 GCA_034694885.1 Buchholzia appendiculata | reverse complement strand
TTCACACATTTTATACCGATCTTCTGGCAGCAGTGAAAGTTAAGGATGTGAGCGCAATATTGATGAAGTTGACTATATTGCTTAAATACTACATTATTGTTTTAGTACTAGGCTACATAACTTTGAGAAAATGTGGAACTATTATTGTGTTCTGAGTTCTAAATTATGTTTGTAAGAGTTTGACATGGAAAAAATAAATGCATAAGAATGTAAAGGTTTTGCTCAGTGGTATTACTATCAATTTAAGGATAAGGAAAATAAACAAGAAAGACAAAGTAGCTAATAATGAGCTTAAATTAGAGTGTACACTTATTAGAGTTAAAACTTTATTGTATTACTGAATTACTTCGATTGTATTACTTAAGTAATATTGAGTTTAATATTGTAATACTCTTATGGCTCCAAGGCATAGGATTCGCTATGTTCGCCCATAAGCTCGACAGGGTGAGCATATGATTGCTAGCATAAGGAATGGTTGTGAATGTAAAACTTTGCCTCAAACATTTTTCTGACGTACAACCCACCTTATTAATGTCGGAATTATCACCTGGGCGGGGCAATGAATGTCGTTTTTGATGACGATGATGAATTGCTTTTCAACAACTCAATACTCATTAATGAGGGAACTTTTTGATAATGTCCATCCCACCTTTGGTTTGAACAATGTCAGTCTGAATGATAGCATTTAATGATATTTATGATATTTATAATATAAAATGTTCTATTGATTAAATGTGTTTCACATAAGTTAAACTGTAATACTAAGTATGTCATGATTAGAAAAACAAATTCGGATTGTATTACTATGCAGTAGCACTAAACTCCCAAGTTTGTGTCACCACTCATAACGTACTTAGTACTACACTGTACAACATGATCAGTCAAATACACTTGAATCCAATAAAATACTTCGAGCGTGTTGTTTGGTAGCATGATGATAATCACACTGAGAGTCACTGTGTATGCACTATGCAGTCATACGTGGATAGGAATGAATTCCAATTCTATGTTACAAAAACTATCCAGCATTCATTATTGCAGAATTGTACCGTGTTCATTGATCTGAGTTAAAATTGCATTCATTATTGTGTAGCTTATTATTTATTTCTTTGATACTCTCCCTTTATTGAGATTTAGCTTTGTTAAATAAATGTCAATCACTCAAATTAATTGCAAAATTACCAAAGTTCCACATAATTAGCATTGGTTTAAGTGCATGGCAATTAACAAATTAATTGCACTGATCATCAATCATAAATTTAAATGCCCAGCTATGATGTCAGGCTTCAGACTCGCCATGTTCCTCCATGTACTCGACAATGCGAGCAATGAGACTTTTGGCGTCAGGAAGGGCATCCGACTGTAACATCCAAATGTCATTAACCTTATTAACGCTCTACTCAGTTTTGGTAATGTGAGTGCACTTCTCAATAGTTCCGTTCTAATTACGGAAGGAAGCATTTTTGTAACGTCCACACTCACTTTATTAAAGTTGACAATAATTATCAGGTTGGACGATAATTATTGATGATTATGGACAGCTCCTGATTTACTGCCTTAACTGGGCAGATTTAGCAACATAATGTGCACAAGCTCTTCCATGAGTGTCAAATTTCACAAGAAAAATCTCAAGTTCAACAGCAAAAAGTACAAAAGCTCTGACTCGAGCACTAGAAGTGCAGAAATAATTCGAAAGTTGAACCGCAAGAAGTGCATAAGCTCTGCATTGACTGCTAAAAGTGCATAAGTATTCAAAATCTTTCTACCTCGTTGTAGATTTCCATTTTTCTTCACCGCGAGAGAATAGTATTAATTATTTCGACATCACAATTGCCCAGTACAGTAAAAAATAAAGCGAGATTAACTTGGACAAAACTGTGGCATTTCAGAGCGATTTACCCCTGCATCACAAACTCTAAAATTCGTTTTTCTCAAAATCGCTAAACAAGCACTTATGCACTTTTAGCAGAATGATTGATTGTTTGTTTGATACCTTGCTGAGGTATTTAGGACGTATTGATGTATAAATTGACGATTTATTTTTCTTGAGTACACCGTTGTTAACATCGTCCCAGCACTAATACAGTAAATAGTTTCTAAAGTTCATAAGTGGCGTCGACTGGCGTCCAGGATTAAAATATTTTAAAAGAGGGACTCGTTGTCAGAGCAAAATACTTAATGCAAACACTGAAACACTTACACTCAAGTGTGAGACAACCACATAAAGAGTTGTCTCTCTCTGAGTCTCTGTATATGTTCATGTCTATGTATTTCTGTGCATAGGCCGAGCGTATAAATATTTGTATAAGCAGCGATTTGCCTATGTATAGGTGTGTGCTAGAGAATGACACGGGGCGTAAAACTTTACCACGGCACCACCCCATGCAAAACAAACTAAACCCCGCCCCGTCCCGTACCGCAGACAGTAAATTATACGTCTCCGATCATCCTATAAAACATAAATATTACTCAATTTCTTCACATAATACTAAAACACTTAAAATGAAGTCATAAAGTCTTAAAATAAAGTCATTCATACAGCACCTTTTAAATATTACTTCAATTATTATACCGTAGAATAACGCATCTTACATAGTCAGCAATAAATTTTGATATAGCACCGCGGTAAGAACCGAAACAAATAGGAACCGTACCGCGGTTTCCCGAGCAAAATGAGAACACACCGCCGGAACACCGGAACCGCGGTTCGGAACCGCCAATATCAGTTTTTAAATTGCGTACCGTACCTCGGGAGAACCGCGGTACTCCGCACAACTCCGTACCGCGGTACCCCGTGTAAACCTCTAGTGTGTGCGCTCGCGTGTCTGGATCTCATCTAGATTATCTGGATCTCAGGATGTATCATTGTTACGATGTGGATTAAGATTTTAATGCATAGCAATTTTTCAACGTTAACTACACAAATGTAACAACCGCAGAAAATGTTAATCTAAATCTACAGCTAAATCAATGCCAATAATGTTCTGAATGAATGAATGCGTGATTGACTGAATGAACGAATACAGGTCTATTTATCATTCCGCACATAAGCTTTGAATACAGGTGGTGTTCCGCTGCCTTCCTGTTCAGTTAATGAAAATCAATGACTTACCCAGAGACTAAAACTGAATTCGACACGTTCTTTTGTGGCAATATGACAAAATAATCAGCTGTCCGTGAATGATAGAGAGAAGAAAAGAATACTCACGTCAATGACTTGTACGCGATGATAGAGAGAAGAAAAGAATACTCACGTCAATGACTTGGATGTGATCCAGTGTGATGAGTCCGAGGACTTTCATGTCCATCAGGAGTTCCTTGTTGACATCCAGGCAGTCAGTCAAGTCCGCCCTACGACGCCGTATGATGTTCTTTTCAACTTCATCCATGACTTCACCCCCCAAATATGTCCTCACCCAGCCAGATAAGACCTCAACCAGATATGTCCTGACCCAGCCAGATGTGACTTGACCCAGTTATGTCTTGACCCAAATAGGTCTTGACCCAGATAACTTGACCCAGATGTCCTGGGCCAGATATGTTCTAAATCAAATATGTCCTGACCTAAATGTTCTGACTCAGATTCCCTGACCTGATGACCTGACCTAGACACCTTGACCTAGATGTCCTGACTCAAATATGACTTGTCCCAGACATCCAGACTCAAATATGACTTGACCCTGACCCAGATGTCTAATACAGATGTTCTTGTCTTGCTCCCACTGATCCTAATACAAATAATACTCTAACACAACTCCCAGATCTTCACTAATCGTCTGTGTGGTAGGCCTAGAGGTCAGCAAGCCTTTGACAAGATTGTCAGACTTTTAGTTGTACAAGCAGCAACCTGTGAAATTCATACAAAGAAAGGAAGGTAGTAGCCAAAATCATCGATTAGCATACCTTGCTAAGATTTGAAGCATGAAATAACAAGGACTAACAAAGGATATAGATCATAACTAAAGTAAGATGTATTAACCTATCTAACCTCGAGCTGCAGCGCATACTATATCTCAGTCTGTAATCCAACTGTGCTTGTAAGTTATACCAAAAACTAACACTATAAATGTGATTTAATTCATAAAAATAAGTTCAAACACCTTAACTAAACTTAACTAAATTGGTCCCAACAGAATAAAATTTCACAAAGTTATAATGTTGAGTCACATAGGCCTATTAAAGGCATTCATGATAGATTTCAACTCAGTGAAGTGTCTGTTACAACTTAACTAGCTCCTGAAGTGTCCTGAGGCAATGTTCCATTACAAGCAATTGCATTGCCTCTCTGAATGGCAATCGATATACACTAAATTCATCAGAAGGTTTCATTTGAAAGTCGATTTATGTTCGTGTTTATCGACAGCCATCATCATCGATGAGTGGTTAACTCATCATTGATGAGTGGTTAACGCTGGGCATGAAGAATATTACAGGGTTGTTAGACAAGGAATAAATCCATAGCGTATGTGGTGTCAAAAACTAATGAAGGTCTAGAGGTTTGGGGGTCATGAGCAATATCCTGGGCAGTTAGTTTTTTTTAAACCTATCGCTGTTGACAGTGCTAAACGACTTGAGATGTTCCAAACAGAATGAGCGCCTATACAATAATTATTAGTTCTCAGCGTTGAGCGTTGAGCGTCCATTACCCGTACAACAGGGCTACTGGAAGCAACCTGTACTCACCTCATCCCTCTAATGGATTGGTGTGCTCTGCAACCTGATATTGCTCGAAACCTATCTTTGGATAAAGCATCTTTCAAGTGAAAGTCATCTCACTATTACCAGGCTACTAATGATAACAGTCGTCATGTATCCATTGATTCCCAGGCGCACAAACAGCTACACTACCAGATACCCCAGAAAACTATTAACGCGACAATAACGAAATGTACTATTATCTACGCATTAGGAGATTTACCAAATGCGTGGAATTGTTTACAAAAATTATGCGATTATAAATTCAACGGAAATGAAACTTCAAAGCAACTATAGCAGGCTTGTGGGATGTAAATAGGTAAACAGGTAATTTATAAAGAGCACGTATTTAATTACATCACTAATTTGATAAGCTTGGTCTGCTTCGTGCCGCTGAATGCCGCTGTGCTTTTGCTGTACGTAAACCTTTGACGTAATAATGTACCGAGTATAGAATGTACAACCTATAGGAGTGTACATCAGAGAGTGTACATAAGAGTGTACGTCAGAATGTACGTCAAAGTGTATTATGAGAGTGTACACATTAATTTCGCTTTTTTTTGGGGGGGGGGGATTTTGACGACTTTTTCAATATTTTCATTTGGTTGACCTCAATTTCGTTAACGACCTTTTTTAAAAATTTCTTCACAAACATCATAAATTTGAAGTAACATAAATTTTGGGGGAGGGCTGAACCGATACCCCCTCCTTAAAAATGGCCATGCACAGGAGTGTACGTCAGAATGTACGTTAAAGTGTACATGAGAGTGTACATAAAAGCGTGCACAGGAATGTACATCAGAGTGCACATATCAGACTGTACACAAGTGTGACGTTGTGAGCGAAAGTAATGCGAGTCCTGTGACTAATGACTTGTGTAACTGCAATGTAACCCAATCAATGTATTGATTTCTCCTCTGCGTATCTTCTGGACTGGTACGGGATACCGGACTGTACTGTTTGATACCGCTTTCTAGTGGCAGAGTATTTTTCCCACATTTCAGATTCTGCCCAAATCTGTTGAAACCTGCCCCCGTTGCCCAGCATTGCATTCTGTTGTGTGTGTACCTTCTACATCGATATCCAATTAGTACTCTGACCAATTAAGGTGCCCCGGATACGCCCCAGTAGGCAATGATTTAATTATACAGAAGTTCCATGACGTTTGCGGTTTATGCAACCTTTCTGTGTTTGAGAGTTGAACCGCTTCTCCTGTTATCTGACCTACCAGCTATTCGTTCATGCCTCGGTGTGTGTTCTACCTCCCCGCCCCCCAGGAGCGGCCCGATGAACGGTGTCAGTACGGATAGTATTGAATGGATCAGGGAAGGATTCCAAGCATCACCGTTCCACAAAGACAAACATACTTTAAGTGATTATCACTGATAATGTCTAGCTACTGTTTATTACTCGGGTAGTGTGTATCGCTGCCTGTCCGGTACCATGGTTACAATCCAGTAAAGTCATGAAAATAATAACCTAATCATTAAAGTATTGCAGAGTCACAACCATCTTAATCAGGGCGTCAATTAACTCCAAATAACCGATTAGATCATTAACTTATTTGTTATTTAATTAATAAATGATTGTTGGAAAAATCTGTTGGAAGTTACATGGTGTTCTGTTAACAAACGGATTTTTTTTAGTTCCACGATTTGTTCTTGTTTATTTAGCATTTTGTACCTGCTCACAGGTGAGAGCATGCATGCCATTGAGGAGTGATAAGAGTCTGGGCTGTGCTTGCCAGCATGACCGCGCTAGTGCTTGCCAAACTTTTGGTTTGTTTTCCTGTAAGACTGCAGTATCTAGATAGCAACTGATATTGACCTACCCCTGTTTTGCATTCATCTACATTGAACGGCATCTAATACTGTTATTAAAAAGAAGCTTGTTTCATACCCAAAATTTGGGAGAACTAAAATTATTTAGATATAGCACTGAGCAAGCAAGTGAGGTTAACAAGAACTGGACCCTCAAGCCAAGGCCAAAGCCAATGCCTCGAATCTCCAGTCCAAGGACTCGATCCTCAAGGCTAAGGTCAAGGACTCGATCTCCAACGTCAAGGCCAACGAATCCAAACCTCAAGATCAAGCCCAAAGACTTTGGGTCAAAGACCAAGGCCAATAACTCTTCCTTCAAGGTCAAGACTGGGACTCGAAACCCAAAGGACTTTACCTAAACGGTCTCCCGGTCACCCAAAGTTGCAGGTTCACCTATGCTGATGACATATGCTGTGGTGCTCAAGCCATGATCTTTGGAGAACTGGAGCCTACCCTCTCGACAGACATGGGACAGATAGCACAGTATTGCCGCCTGTGGCAATAAATTCAAACAAGCACTAACAAAACAATTTCTAGCTTGTTCCAACTTCCATGATGCCAGTTCCAACAATATTTCCAACAAAGGAGCTATCTGACTTACCTCGGAGTGACTCTCGTACTTCATCGCGCAGTATACTTCAAAGCTCACCTGGAGAAATGTGCTGCAAACTGAATGTCAGAAACAACCTGATTTTGAAACTCGCTAGCTGCTCATGGAGAGCAAATGCTATAGCACTCTGCGCTCATCAGCACTAGCTCTCTGCTACTCGGTTGCTGAATACTGCTCCCCAATCTGGGCACGCTCGACCCACACAAACCTTGTCGACGTCCAATTCAACACCACTATACGGCTGATATCGGAGACACCGCGCCCCACTCGCTTACCATGGTTGCCTGTCCTTGCAAACATTGAACCACCGCCTTTGCGACGCAAAGGAACGGTGGACGAACTGGTTGTCAAAACAGTTGTGCAATCCACCAACCTCCAGGCGGCCACTCTGGACAGACATGGAATCCGTTGACCTCAGAACCCGATGGTGAGAAGACTGACAAAAGGTGGTTAATAGGTATCTCGTCCATGACCCCTCCATCCGCCAGCCAGGCTTCGACCTTCGAGACATATGGAATGTGTCTCGTACGAATTCGAAGACACATGCAATTTGTCCCTGTCATGTACGGAATTTGTTACGCACCATAAAGTATAACGCTTAGTTGCATGTGCAAGGGCATGTGCCGTTCCTCATATAATCTATACAATTACTTCCCCGCAAAGAAAAGTTTAGCAGCTCCAATGATCTTAATTAGCCTATACTGCCTTCTAGACTTCATAAAAATTGTCACTTTAATCATCATCATCATTGTGGCGATGATGATGATACTAACGATGATGAGAAGGGTGATGAGTGAAAAGATGGGTCAACTGATGAAAAAGTATCGCGAATTGTAGACTATATAGCATACAAACTATCAACTTTGACTCCCCACTCAGCGTGTTGTGGAGGCTGTCAATAGTTGTCTAAAGTAGACGACAGAAAATAAACAAAACTAAATCTGACAGTATTTAGTTTCAAATGTCTTCTACTGTTTCTTAGCTACTTGTACTTTACACACAAATCTTACCTTTGTATCAACCGCCTTGTCAACTATTGCTTTTCTTTCCTTCTCTCTTTCCCCGTCTCCGGGTCACGACGCCCGACGACAACGTAACACCGTCAAATCAGACTTGAACGCTACTAGAGTGCTAGCATGCCATACGTTCAGTGCTTTGCGCTTACAACGCATTCAATGTGTAGTGGAGAGTTGCAAATCAAAACACTACCGACCACAGCCAAGCAATGGAGACTAGAGAGTGACATAGGGTTAGAATTCGTTCCCGATTACCGCCCCGTTATCGTCAGGCGTAGAATTGTGTTTAACCAGTTACCATCCCACACCGCAGGGCAGGTTCATCATATAATCCCATTACCGCGGTCAGACGGCGATGACACGGCTCCCCATTACCGCGGTAAATGGGAATTTTATAGAGCTATCTTCCCGTTTCCAAGGTTAATAAACGCGGTTTACGCGATACTTAAGCCACCTATACCAAAGCTACACTTATCATGCTGCGGCCCTATACATTCGACATTTCAATAGTAAATGCTGTAATTCAAGGCCATCATTACCCGGTTACCGCATTACCATTGATTTGTATTTATAGTGAAAATCCACTACATAATGCGAGGCTTACTGGATTGCATTTAATTGAATTTTTAGTTTTAATTTCTTTGAATTTAAATATAAAATTGTTGCATTTTCTGGAGTACGCGCCATAAAGTTTAACGCTTAGTTGCATGTGTATATAATCTATAAAATTACTTCCCGCAAAGAAAAGTTCAGCAGCTCCAATGACCTTAATTACTGCCTTCTAAACTTCATAAACATTTTCACTTTAAATAATGCCGATGTTAGTTACCACGGTAATTTAATATTTAAGAGAATGCATTTGCGGCAATTACAGCGGGAAGACGGTAACTATCGCTGCAGCCCCGTGTCACTCTCTACTGGCGACACACAGAAACGCGCGTCAAGTGCAACTGTGTACACGCAGCCGATCACCGGACAACTTGGGGACACTAACAACCGTGTATACTCAGCCGGCAACCGGACAACATCAATCAACTTATCCTCTAATTACCATGATTGCTGTATATTATTAATAATATTAGTATTAAATGTGAAAGGTTATACACACACATGCTGACATGAAGGCTCACTTTACCACACTTTAAATTCAAGTGTCTTGTAATACGCTGACGCACGCACCAAACTCTTCAACCCACAAGCACACACAAGCACACACACACATACATTGAAACACATATACACACACAGGAACACACATACACGCACATACGCGCGCATACACACAAATACACAAGCATGCATGAGCACAAAATCCACATACACCACTATATGCGCTTAAGAGATTGTAAAGATGCTAATTTAAAGTTTATAACCCAAGCCTTTGCTAATTGATTATAGCCTAGAACTTTGGCAACACCAGTTTGATTAAGAAAGTTTATAGCCGCTAATTCAACCAATTGGAGCGTTCAAGGCAACAGAACAGCAATTAGTCGACCAATCAGAATATAGTCAATAAAAGCTTGGCACGGATGACCCAATTAGGCCTGATTCATTCAAATGAAATCATGCTTATAGAAAGATGAAGGAATGGAAATTTTGATAATTCCATTTTTATGATCCTAATAACAAATTTAATTAATTAGCAGGAATTATTTATAATCTGTATACTGTTACTACTTATATGAACATTAACCTTACGATTCAGAGACTTTTGAAAAGTGAATACAGGAAAGGAAGTAGAGAAAAAAGGAACTACAACTACGCAAGCAAGTTTAAAATATTGGAAGTTTAAAATATTGCTGGAGTGTACTCTGGTATCGACTGACAAAATTATGATCCATCTCCCTCTGGGAGAGAGAGAGAAAGAGAGAGAGAGAGAGAGACAAAGGCAGAGACAAAGGCAG
>JAQFYQ010004230.1:0-10045 GCA_034694885.1 Buchholzia appendiculata | reverse complement strand
CACTATGTACCCATTCATCTAGCCCTACATCACACATACACAAACCTAAACTATGTACCCATTCACCTGGCCCTACATCACACACACAAAACCTTCACTATGTACCCATTCATCTGGCCCTACACACATACACAACCTCCACTATGTACCCATTCACCTGGCCCTACATTGCACACACTATGTGTGTATACAAACAGAGAATTAATCTTACAGCTTCTACACAAATTGTGATAGTTGTTGTGCCCAGTGCTGAAGGGTTTACAATAGACTACCCACGTTCTTCCATGTTCTTGCAAGGCGAGCAGCGAGATTTTTTTAGCATCAAGAACGGCATCCGACCGGGTAAACGTCAATAAAATTCAATTTCAGACTGTCTCATGCAAACGCTATACCGAGTTTACTCAGAGCCAATCCGACTAAAAGCTCCTTCCTAATTATAAAGGAAAATTTCTAGTAATGTTCAACCAACACACTTCAAAGCTGAAAACAATAATTGTGGACGATACATGAAGATGAGAATGATGTTCACTACAGAGGCCTTCTTTTCCATTTACAATAGAAAGATTAAAAATAATAAAATAATAATAAAAACATAGTCACAACACATTAATAACAAATTATCCAAAAGCAGATAAAAAAAACCATCAAATAGTATGAAATTTCAGAATGACACCAGAACTGTGTGTGATATATCTGTGTGCGATATATATATATATATTCGAGACAAGATGGGAGTCGTGCTTCCTACCAGGCTGATGTAGTCGTGCATCTCCCAGACCTGAGCGTACGTGTAGTCAATCACAATAGGACTCTTGTGAGACTCAACCGCATCGCGGGCTAGAAACAGCAACATTACACAACCAATCATATCATAGGCTAAAAACAGCAAAGTAGTACAATTAATCAAATTAGATGAACCAATCGCAATGAAACATTGCAGATTAGAAACGGCAAGGTAGCGCACCCAAACACATCATACGCTAGAAACAGCAAGGTAGCACAACCAATCGCATCGTTGACTAAAGTCAAATCAAGGAAATTCCGGACAGTATACTCAATGATACAACAATCATACCATACATAGCTCTAAGATAATTCATACTATTTTTAATAATCGAGAGAATAATGAACAATATATCATCTAAAACACAGAGCAATGCAAAAATGAGTGATAAACAGAGGCAGGAGAGGAAAGGAGAAACGGGTACCTTGCATGATAAACAGAGACAGGGAGGAAAGGAGCAACGGGTACCTTGAATGGTAAACCGAGGCAGGGGAGGAAAGGAGCAACGGGTACCTTGAGTGATAAACAGAGCCAGGGGAGGAAAGGAGAAACGGGTACCTTGCATGATAAACAGAGACAGGGAGGAAAGGAGCAACGGGTACCTTGAATGATAAACAGAGCCAGGGGAGGAAAGGAGAAACGGGTACCTTGCATGATAAACACTGGCAGGGAAGGAAAGGAGAAACGGGTACCTTGCATGATAAACAGAGGCAGGGAGGATGACAAGTGGAGGCAGGGGAGGAAAGGAGAAACGGGTACCTTGCATGATAAACAGAGACAGGGAGGAAAGGGTAAACGGGTACCTTGCATGATAAACAGGCAGGGGCGGAAAGGCTAAACGGGTACCTTGCATGATAAACAGGCAGGGGCGGAAAGGAGAAACGGGTACCTTACATGATAAACAGGCAGGGGCGGAAAGGGTAAACGGGTACCTTGCTTATAGTTCCATTGTTGAATCTCTTTCACCTTGACGGCATTGTCTGTAACGAATCCATTGCGCATACTGATCACCTGAGCTCCAGCAGAGTTAGCCTGCATCTCGCTGTCGTAAACAACAAAGAATCTTTACACAAACATCACAGAAAGGAAGTTACATCCTATGCATTACTTAGACCCCCACCCACTCCAATGTTAGTTCTCATTTCAGCATGGAAAGAATGTGAGAAATATCTAAATATAACAAAGCCAAAGAATAAGCTAGTTAAATACTGAACATGAACCACTGCAGTCACTAAGCTGAACAATAAATATTCATTTTAATCAGCTGCAGATTGCTATGCTCCTGTTCATCAAAAAATAATAATTAAATTACAAAAAAATGTATGGGCTAATTTTTATTCAGTTAAATTATGTATACACAACTACATACAATGGAGATTTCCAATCAAAGTTTCTCTCTTGAGATTTCTCTATTGACTTAAAAAATGATTAAGTTTACGGGACTACCATTAACTCCACTCACCTGACCATGTTCACCTTCTCCCCATCCTGCCCTCCGACGAGTATCACCATCACCAGGTTGCCTTCCTGGAGCAACTTCATCACCTTCTGTCTCCCCGCCTCGTACGACATCATCACCCCGTTCTCTGGCACATCCGGCACCCCGTCCATGTAGGCACCCCATCCGTTCTCATCCACAACGGTGCCATCATCACAGAACATCTGATCACCAGACGCCGCCGGGTCCATCACGTACCCCGACATGTCGTCCGCTGGATACGAGGCGTAGTTCGGAGGATACCACAACGTCTGCGGCACACGAGCAATGTTTGCCTGCGACATCATAGGTGCCATCGCTTGCCCTCCACCATCCATCATCCACCTAGACGAGTTCCCGGACTGGGGCACCAATGGCGGTGGCATGAACGACGCATTGGGAGGGGGTGTAAACTGAGGGGGTGTGAATTGATTGTGAGGGGGTGCAGGATACCCTGTGCCAGCTGCTGGTGGCATGATTCCGCTGGAGAACGGCGGCTGCTGCTGCATCTCTAGCGGGACCGAGTACGGCTGATAGGGAGACGTCATCATAGGGTTTGAAGCGGTTGAAGTCATCTGTTGGCCGGACATCATGTAGCCAGCGCCGACGGACATCGGGGAGTTCCTCACAACACGGTACGGACTCTGAGGTCCAGCAGGAGACTGCGCGGAACCAGGTCCATCAACAAGCTCCGACGTGGCGTGTATCTGTACGACAAGAACAATAGCAAATAAATATTTATTATGGAACAAAAACATTACAACGCATAATAACAATACGACTGAGGCCACCAGGAAAAGTGCTCTTTAAGTTACAGTATAAACTGGTCACCTATTTAATGATACTCAATATAAATGGTTCACGATCAGAATTGTCCAAATCTAAAGAGCAACAACAGCTCTACACATACTTTTCACACTTGACAATGACGCAAATAAAGTATAACAAAATAAAGCACAATCACACTTGTGTCGGGTCATTAAGTAGATTCGCCTTGTTCAGGACTGCAGTGTTCAACAAGAAGGCAGGCAATCAGACTGCTGTTAGGAAGGGTATTCACCTGTAAAAAAAATTCTTCCTTCTAACACGTCAGCATAGGCCTATTAATATAACTTACAGTGAACACACAATATGAATATAAAATGCACCAATTCGTCACCTTAAACTAAACCAATGTGATGAACAATACCAACAAAATATTACGTGACCAATCCACAAAAAGAATATTCTTTCGAGCTCCCAATTTTCATGCAAATCTTGTGTCGAATCATGTATCGGAAATCTTGTACAAACAAATCTTTGGTCACAATCTTCATTAATCCGTACAGATCCCAATCACCAATTAACATACAGTCTTGCATACAACACATATGTAGCATATAATCTTGTATATACAAAATGTAGCATATAATCTTGCATATATTATATAGCCTACAAAACGTAGCATATAATCCTGCATAGTGCATACAAATGTAGCCCATTAATCTTGTATACAAATGTAGTACATAATCTTGCATCGAGTATACAAATGTAGCACATTAATCTTGTATACAAAACGTAGTACATAATCTTGCATCTTGTATACAAATGTAGGCTGTAGCACATCTCGCTTACAAAATTGATGCAGCACACAATCTTAAACTCAATCTTTAGTTCTATCAGTCGTTAGCCTTGTCAATCGCAAGATTTGGATAGAGTGTACAATACATGCAACTGCATTTGGAGAAACTGAGATCGAGTGCTGAGGATATACATGATCGTGACCTGCGGAGAAAGAAAATGTCCATTGTTGGAGACTGATCATTCCTGATTAGGAAAACAAATAGAAAATACTAATGATGAATGATGATGAATATAGAAAGAAATGTAATACAGTGCCTTGACAACACATTATATGTCAAAAATACGAGGCACGGCTAGCAACAACGATCAGTCAAAATCCTCGAGAATCAAGTAGAACTCTCACCGCCTTGCCTAATAAGGCCGTCGACTAGCCCAGTGAGAATTACCTTAGATCTATCATTTTCGCTAGATTGCGAGATAATAGCATAAAATCATTTGACGGCTTTAGACAACTTCGCTAGCTCAGCGGAAAGCACTTCACACGATTGGTTAAAGCGTGCGATATTGGCGCCAAAGGTGGCGATAATAGGCTAACTTCGCTACCTAGCGGTACACGCCCATTTTCGAGAGGCTTTTATTGCGCCAGGTTTGCTAGTTTGCAGGGGAAAATCGCTCGAAGCAAGCGGAGAGATTATAGGTTCAAAAGACAGTTTTGATGACTACTGGCGCCTTTCTGCTAGGTCGCTCGTGTCTAGCGTAATTTTTGCTGGGCTAGTGGACACCTACATCTATGCAGTATGCAATCATCGACTATCATCATCTTTTCTATAATATTGACATTATCTACTTATTCATTTATTGTCACAAACGTTTGTAATCGTTCAAACCGACACTGCCCACAATTATTGCTAGGGTTAATTAAAGTGGGATCTAGAAGCCAACAAAACTTTTGTCTCCATAATTACTAGGAAATTGTTTCACACACAATGATTCGACTCGACAGAACACTTGCGCATGGTATCTCGGATTTTCACTGAACCAAAAAGCATCTTACAGCAGGATGCCATTTCCGACGCAAACAATCTCACTGCTCGCTTTGTCAAGCACATGGAGAAGTCTGGCGATTATAAATCCAGACGTAACTGGATCAAGGAGACAAGAAGTTAAAATAATCATGCCCTTACACTCATGCCCAGAATCTTCCGACACATTACCGCTCCACCCTGCATGGCAGTAACAGGTGGACTTTTTATTATCATGGTAATACAGCAGCATCATTCCCAATTATTGCAGAGAAAGAAAAATCAAAAAAAAATGCCAAGAACAGTCTTCTGGCAAAACAACACTATGAACATATTTGGTACAACCCTGTCACACGCAGCAACAGCGCTATATATACATCAACTAGATTTAGAGCTCAGCTAACTGTTGTACAAACCGTAGAATGTTGCCCAAGGCTGTTCTTCATGTTCATCTGCAGTAGTTGACTGCCGCCAGAAATTCCTCCGATGCCGTTCGGTGAATACGGCGACATAGCCATGGAACCACTACCAGTGTTGCTCAACATCGCCATGTGCTGACCGCCGAAGTATTGTGGATGGGGAGGGAGCGGCGGCGGGCCGTGACCCGCAAGAGGAAACAGATTAGAAACAAACTCAGGAGCATTGACGGAAAACTGAGTCTTCTTCTGCGCTCCCCCGATAGACCCTGGCGAGACCGAAGGGGGTTGATGCCCTCCAAAGTATCCGTTCATCATCGGCTGCATGCCCCCGCCACTCATAAAGCTACCCACCATGCCCACTCCTGGACTACTACCCCCACTGCCGGCTAGAGCCTGGAGGGATGGGAGGGGAGACCTAGGTAGGTTCCCACCCATCCCTGCAGGTAATGAAAGATGCAACAGTTCCTTCTCTAGTTCCTCACAGCTAAGAACTCTCTGCCTAGCCGAGGCGCTCGGAGGCGGGGCCATGCCGCCCAGCGGCGACAGGTCATTACCAGCGCCGTGGAAGCCAGTCCCATAGTGAGTCGCCGAGCCTCCCGACAGCTGGGAATAAAACAGGGGCGGAGGCGGGACATTCTTCATAGCCTCAGCGCTTGGCATCATCAGTCCACCTCCAAGAGCATCCGGTCTGAACGTGCCCCCACCCCTCAATCCATCTCCTACTCCACCTCCACTAAATTCATTGCCCATCCTAGGATCACTGGAAAACATCGTGCCCTCGGTATCCTTGGTAATAGGTGTAGTGATTCCCTCGTCCGTGTACTGGTCGAGGTCTCCGAGCAGATTTCTGAATGACTTCTTAGTCTCCTGGATCTGAGACTGCTTTGACCTTGAAGTACCGCCACCCCGTTCTTTCTCCGCAGACGACGGCACACTCTCCCCGCCTGATGATGACTTAACGGGAGAACACTCGAGGATGGTCGGTTCAGCAGCCACCCGTTGCAGAAGAGCGTCCGTGATACCACGAGAACTACCGCTCTGCAGTCGACGAAGAAACCTTGGCGGAAGGCTGTCCATATGCTTAATGGCGACCTTGAGCTGAGCGGGGTAAATGTTTACTCCTCTTACTCCCCCTCCGCTCTTATCCTTGTCATCCGCCGTCATGCCACCGATCACCTCAGACTTGTTGGATTTATTGAAGTCTGACGACAGCCTTGCGTCTCCTGATGGCAAGTCACGTCGACCGTCGCCCGCGCCTCTGAAGTCACCCGTCGACGGTCTGCTGTAGTCACTGCTCTGTCGGGCGTCATTGCTGTGACGGAATCCTCCCGTCACCTTGTAGTCACTGCCGGATGCAGACTGCCGGTAATCCGTAGACTTGCTCCTATTGTCCTTCGCTTTGTTACCACCATTATCCTTTATTCCTCCTCGTCGGCCGTAGTCGCGCCCCCCACCTGATGACCCACTGAAATCTTTACCATTATTTCCCCCATTGTTGTTGTTGTTTCTGACTGCCACTGTATTACGGCCAAACTCGCGAGCAAACTGTCTCTCTCTCTCTCGATTACTGAACTCCTTCGCTGCACCTCTCAAATTCTGGTTTCTCGTATCTCTCAAGCCGCCATCGTTTCGATTCCTAGCGTTTAGGCCGTCAGTTTTGCCCGACAGCTTAGCCGCACCGGAGCCGATTCCCCCGCCAGTCACATCACCTCTGCTCGCAGGCATTGCAGTCCCCCCTCCCGCGACCTCATCGTCTGACGAACACGTAGAACTGTTATCACTGTCTATTACAGCTTCCTCAAACCCTTCTATTAATACTTCTTCCACAAGGTTTTCCAGGGCTTCTCGCTCTTCTGGGTTTAAAGAAAGCGTCTTCTTCCGGTGTCCCGTCCGCGCTCGACTCGCCGACACTTCGGGGGCTTCCTGAGACTGCCTCAACGCAGCCTGAGCCGTCGGCAACGCAGCCAACATAGGCGGACGCTGAAGGATCTTAATGGACTTGGCGTCGGCTCTTTTCTGACTGTCCGACAACTTGTCGTCACGACTGACAGCGGCAACAATATTGTCGAGTCCCAGCGCGAGAGTGCTTCCTGGAGGAAAGAGAGACGTGGTGTCGCCTTTAAGAGACATCTCTGACGTCATGATCTCGTGGTCTGCGATGAGGGCGTGCTCCTCGTCTCCGCCGGGCAGGTCGTACAAGGTCGCAGGAGGAAGTATCAGAGCCGACGTCGGCGTTGTACCGGTGCGATGAGGCAACGTGTTACCGTCTCCATTGAATAGAACCGCACCCCCGTCCGGGACAGGTGACGCCGCGTATAACATGGCTGGTGACGCTGTAGATTTCGCATCGTAAAATAAACCCCGGTTAGGACCGGAAAAACCCTTAAAACCGGCAGAGTCATTAGTCATATCGCCTACAGCTATCGTAGGCGAATTAGAGGCGAATTTACCGCCGCCATGAGAATGCCCGCGTCGAGGACCAGTTCTTGATGCCTGTTCTCCACCGCCGCCACCTCCGCCGCCATGTTTCTTGTGCGTCTCCTGCTTATGCATTCGACGCTCGCTAGCTAACGTCTGACATCATCCAGTAAATCAGCAGCTCTGCTACACTGCCCTCTACACACGCACAGACCAATCAGTTTTACACAGTATATAGATCTTACATTAGAAACCATTACAAACTAAGTAATACTTGGCACCAGTACTAGCGGCGTCTAACCCGTGGGCAGTTGGGATGACTTGCTTCAAGTTTGAGCACGGGGAAGGGAAGGTTTACAGTAAGTAATTGCCTGTGGAAACGTTTAATAATAAGAAATGGAAGGTCTTGGCCCATCTTTGGTCAATTAACTTATCGAATGCGGAACGCCCGAGATTGAAAAACCACTTTAAAGTAATTTTAATATTTCGCATTTTTTGTTTCGCAGATTAGGCGTCTCATTCACAATTCTAAACCGGTTTGATTCGCAAAATTGTTGCATATCAGTCATTTTAATTTTTCGCACTTTCGCATTTCAGAATGACCTAAACATACGAGCTCCTTCGTAGCGGAGCACTTCAGATGGCGCGCAAAATATATTTTTCGCATTTTATTTATTCTTAAATTCAATTGTGAGGTCATTCAACTATTTTAAAAACGTTTCGCTGATTAAGCGTCTCATTTGCAATTCTAAACTGGTTTGATTCGCAAAATTTTCGCATATTAGTCATCCCGCACTTTCTCATTTCGCACTTTAGAATGACTCAAACATATGAGCTATTTCGTAGCGGAGCACTTCAGATAGTGCGCAATATATATTTTTTAGCATTTATTTTTCCTAAATTCAATTGTGAGGTCATTCATCACATTCAGGAGAGTCGGCGCACTATCGGAGTAATCGGGAGAGAGTCGACGCGGAGATTCGCGACGCGACGCGACGGCGCACACATTCGCGACGCGACGGCGCACAAATTAGTGACACCCGACACATGACATAATTGATAATTGATTAATTACTTAATCAATTAACTGCTTAATCAATGAATGGACGGTTCTCCTTTACTTTAGTACACTGCATAAGAAACTGCTAGGGTCAAGGTAGGGTTAGGGTTAGGGTTATAAGTCGGGTTTTCGTTGGGGTTTTGGTTAGGGTGCCTATAGAACATTTTGCAATCCTTAAATTCCAAATTATTTAACATTTTTTCCATGATTTTTTTCGAACACGTGATTTTTTCCCATTACTGTACTAAAGTGAAGGAGAACCGAATGGACTAATCAAAAATAAATTATTAATACTTATTTGATTATTTGCTTAAATTTATACTCAATTCATAAATTAATTTCTTAATAAGTTAATCAATTAATTAATTAATTCATTTATGAATTCATTTATTCAATATTAATTAATGCTACGTCATGTTTTTTAACATTTCCTGCACTTCAGCAAATTAGTCCCTCCCCTGTCGGTTAGTTGCTGTGGGTTAGGGTCCAAACCATGCTGTAGATTAGGGTTCAACCCCCTGCTTTTGGTTTCCACACCTTGCTGTGGATTAGAGTTCAACTCCTTGCTGTGGGTTGGAGTTCAACTCTTTGCTGTTGGTTACTGTCCAACCATTAGTATAAGGGTTCAACCCTTTCATGTGGGTTAGGGTTCAACCCTTGCAAGGGGGGTTCAACCCATAAAATCTGCAAAGCAGGATTGACAACTTCTAAACACGTACGTCTACGAGTACAACGATGAATAAGCTTTGAACTAATACTAAGGATTCAACTATCAGCTAGTACACAGCAGCACACTGCGGAACTACGAGGGAAGTGGGCGGGGCGACTTCAGGAGGCGGGGCTAAACATTTCCCAATAGCCTATTTACTCGCCACAGTTCGGCCATTTAATTGGTCGTCAGGCTCGAGTCACGGTCAACCACCACTCAATAATGCGCACAAAACTAGCACACCTAAGTTGGAATAGACCACTTTGGGATGCTCGCTCTATAGTTCGTCATGACTCTGTTTAAATGTTAAATGTCTCATGGGTGTCAGAAAGCCTGATAAATAGCTATGAATTGCGCATTAACTTCATATTTCACTAAGCGAGGTTATCCTTTAGATTAAAGATAATCCCGATTTTATACCTCGAATTTCGAAATATGTGAAATTAAAAAGGAATGGTATAGACCGTTTTGGGATAAGTGATCTTCGCACTTTTTATTTCTTTGCTAAAACTACTTCCAGTGGTTAAAGTGGGCGGGAACGCAAGGGAACGCCGTTCCTGGGCCCATCAATTTGATAAAGGAGCGTTCCTGGG
>JAQFYQ010004229.1:0-10046 GCA_034694885.1 Buchholzia appendiculata | reverse complement strand
TCTAACCCTTGCTGACAAGGACAGACTGATGTCAACTGTTGTTTGGTGTGCGCTCAGGGACCTTGGGTCTAACCCTTGCTGACAAGGACAGACTGATGTCAACTGTTGTTTGGTGTGCGCTCAGGGACCTTGGGTCTAACCCTTACTGACAAGGACAGACTGATGTCAACTGTTGTTTGGTGTGCGCTCAGGGACCTTGGGTCTAACCCTTGCTGACATGGACAGTCTGATGTCAGCTGTTGTTTGGTGATGATACAGAAAGTTCCTTAGTACGTTGTCTTGAGCAGCTCATCTCTCGCTGTTGTACAGGTAACTCTGCAGAAGCTCGAACGAGGTGATCCGTCGGCAGCGGACAACTCGAGTCAGCGACCTCGCTCGCACTACGGAATGGTCTACTTTCCTGAAGGTTCTTGTTACTATATACCAGAACTTATAGGCGCAGTCATTGTTGTCTGTTAATAATTGTCTAATGGAGTAAGGCTACATAACTTTTAAAAGAATCATTTACTACAGGTTTATACAGTGAAGTAACGCTCTAACATCAGTTAATGTACAGTAGTGTTTATATCAAAGATTTTATAAGAAGATAAAATGTAATTATTTGGGAATCCTTTTTATAATGCATTGAAAAGAATACATTGAGCACGGCAATACAAAAAATTTCAGATTCTACCTAAGTGGGAGGAGCTAATTTCAGAACTTCCAATAAGTGAAATATATCTCATTACTACGACGTCTTTGGTTTAGCATGCTTTTTACTTGGAACTGTTTTATGTAAACCACTGTATTACTGAAGGATATTATATACTGTCATGTATGCATTTTGCCATTGTTGGATAACAACAACACTTGTATGCTGTACACTTGTAGGCTGTACACTTGTATGCTGTACACTTGTATGCTGTACACTTGTATGCTGTACACTTGTATGCTGTACACTTGCATGCTGTACACTTGCATGCTGTACACTTGTATGCTGTACACTTGTATGCTGTACACTTGTATGCTGTACACTTGTATGCTGTACACTTGACGTATGTTTGACTGCCTGTGTGTCAGGAACGACGGCAAACGAGGCGAGTGAACACATCGCGTCGAGGCAGAGCAGGAAGACTGGTGCCACGGGGATCTGGCTGCTGCTGATGAAAGCTGAAGGGAGCAGTGACTCAGATGTTGACGGAGGGTTTGTACGCGTCAGGGACTCGAAGCACCCCCTGAAGGACGGCAATCAGTACACGGCTCTCTTCTACAACGGACCCGATATCTTTCTCATCAAACCCTGAGTGTTCTCTTCGTTCAAGCAGTGCAACAGTATATGTTATGCACAGTGTAGTGAATGTTGTGATGCATCTATCTGCTACTTTCTTTGTTTTATATGTAAAATGTTTTTATACATTTGTTTTGTATATTGTAATAATTCTGTAGCTTCTTATGCAATATATTGTACAATATTTGACTTGTGTAAGAAAGCTGTACGGATTTCTAAGAGCTACAGCATCTGCAGTGGTTAGAAATGGATTTAGGAGTTGTTGGTTGTGGAAAGGAGCAATTCATTTTATCTTCTGCCAATACGGATAATATGTATAAAACATGTGAATGATTAAACATGAAATATGATGCAGCTTGCAGCATCTAGCAATTGACTAAGATTGCATTGTGCCATTAGTAAATCATCGTAATTTATAGTCTATAAATGATTGAGGTGCATTTTTTTTAGGTTTAGTTTCTTCTTAAAAGGGAGTTGAAGCAATTACATGAGTTCAGCTTGATACCTGCAGGCATTTGAGGCAATGGTTCAGCTTGATACCTGCAGGCATTTGAGGCAATGGTTCAGCTTGACACCTGCAGACAAAAAGAGGCCATGGTTCAGCTTAGAACCTACATGGTTTGAGGCAAGTATTCAGCTTAGTGCCTACAGGCCTGAGGCAAGTGTAGGGGAGTAGGCTTGAGGCAAGTGTAGGGGAGTAGGCTTGAGGCAAGTGTAGGGGAGTAGGCTTGAGGCAAGTGTAGGGGGACTAGGCTTGAGGCAAATTTTTGAGGCAATGAAGGTAATGCTAGTAATCTCTCTGACTTGTAACATTCCGAGTTGTTGCTCAGTAAAACATGACGTCTTGTTCCTGCTCTAAGTGTATCATTTCTTAATCTGTTTTGTAATGGTGTCAATTTTGTGCTAGCTTGTAAACCATGATATGAATATTTGTACACCATAATATGATTTTCTATGTACATTTTGATATGATTTTCTTTGTACACTATATGATTTCTGATATATGATGATGTGCTATCATTCCTGTTAATCGTATTTAATAACAAGGCAAACTAGTAATGGGTATCACGAATAATCATGTTACAAATAAACAATAGCAATATGAACAGAGCTGATGCAGCCACTGATACAGTCACCGATACAACCATTGATACAGCCACTGATACAACCATTGATACAGCCACTGATACAGCCACTGATACAACCATTGATACAGTCACTGATACAACCATTGATACAGCCACTGATACAACCATTGATACAACCATTGATACAACCATTGATACAGTCACTGATACAACCATTGATACAACCATTGATACAGCCACTGATACAACCATTGATACAGCCGGTTGAATTAACTAAGGCACAGATTATGAAGTTGGTTTTCTTTTCTGATCGTCATCAAACTCGTCGTCAAGTTGAGCATGTCGAGTAACACGATGAGCTTAATGTAACGCTCTTTGCCATTGGATCTCAGGAATGTTCAAACAAGGAAGAGCAAGATTTGATGTTCTGCACATACAACAGAAACATTCGTACAAGTTTGAAACAGCGAGAAGAAGTTAAGACATAACATGATTGTTCCTGGAACATGGAAATTGAGAATTGCAGAAGTGATAATGAGAAGTACTTGAACGTGTTCGTTGTACTGAAGATGTTATAAATATTGTACTTGTTTACAAGTATTTATTCTGATGTGTTAATGTATTTATATATTTGCTATAGTGATTTCATTTTCTCTTCTGCTGCCTTGTATGCTTTTAAATGTATCGATTGCGTTCAGATGTTTTCCTTTTTATCGTAAGTTATAGATATAGAGTTGCGTATTGTTCTTTTGTAATTATGTAGAACTGCCTATTGTGCCTATATTGTGTGTTGTATGTGCGATATCTGAAGAGCTGCTTATTTATTTTAATAAATAAATTGCTTTACTACTGAAGGCATGGAAGTTTGTTTTGGTTGATGTGATGTGAGACTGTGTCGGACGTTGCTGTTTTACCCAAAGATAACTGGAGCACATTCACATAGAATCAACTCTGATGGGCGTATCAAGGCCATTGAACGACCAACTTTCCCTATCAGCAAGGGTAAAACACATTGAACGACCTACTTTCCCTATCAACAAGGGTAAAACGTAGACATTGAACATCTATTTTTAAAATTATTTATCCATTTCTCAATGAATCATTAGAGTGTTTCATTTTAGAGCATCTCGTTGACGAGCTTTATTTTATCGGACTCCAGGAGGTCCATTGACCTCGCCAAGGACTTCCGGTATCCGGGGACTTGTCCACGGGCTCCCGAGGGTCCGCGGACCTCGCCAAGACTTCCGGTATCCGGGGACTTGTGTCATGGGATTGTGATTCTCAAATACCCTAAATTTATCAATAACTATAAATACATTTCAATGTAGAGCGACAACTGATTGTGTTCGGTAGCAAACCTGGGCAAATTGTTAACGCTCCATTGCCTGTACGGGAAGGACCTTTTGCCGCCCACCTGTGCTCATCGGCCTAGTATATGGTGGCGGTTAAGTCATGCATAGTAATACGTAAGACAAATAACCATCGCCAGGACCTGTCTTCGGACAGAACACTATCATCATCATATTTGAATGTGATTTATAGTAGTCCCCGCATTTGCATGGCTTGCGCCTTAGATTATCAAAGACATCACGGTGTACACTGTACAGTGCATCGTCATTTATTGTCCAGCTTGAGGCATTTTCTACAGTTAGAACTAGGGATGCTAATAATAATAATAAATTGTGTTGGACATTCCCAAAATGATTCCTTCGTTATTAGAAGGTAATTGTCCAAAAGCATGGATATACATTCTGACATTCTGAATTTTATCAAAGCAAGTTTTAAGGCCGCTCTACTGTAAAACTGAAATACACACATACAATCATACATACATACGTATATACATACTTACATACATACATACATATGTTTGTACATACTTACATACATACATATGTTTGTACATTTATACTCAAAACTACAAGTAGTATTTGCTACAAACAAACAGTTTTAACTATTTACTAGTTATTCACTCGGATCTTTAACAATTACATCAATACACTCACTATACACTGCACTTCATGCATTACAAACTGTACACAAGTACTACAAACTGTAGAGTACACATGCACTACAAACTGTAGAGTACACATGTACTACAAACTGTAGAGTACACATGCACTACAAACTGTAAAGTACACATGTACTACAAACTGTAGAGTACACATCACCATCCCTATTCATAGTATAGCAAGTAGCACAAACTGTGTTTCCAGGTAGCAGGAAGCAAGTGTTTCTGATCTGTTGCTTAAACTACGGGTATTTGTTCGTTACCAAATCTGCGTCAAGATACTTGACAATTTTACACATTCATTGAATGATTATTGAATAATATATGACATGTTCAATATAATTTGTCAATTTAAACAAGTTGCAATATTATTGGTCATCAATTACAGGAATATTGTAACCTATACAAAATACAAGCATATTTACATATATTACATTAATTCAAACAAAAATTACTTCATTTACATAATTTACATTATGTACACAGGATAAGTACCTACAAATCATGCACAGATTTCCTTAGTCTATGAGATTCTTTGGAAGCAGTAATGTGAAACTTATCGCTGATGTGAAAGCAACGACGAGTATAACAAGAGCTGGATCAAGCTCAATAGCGCTGGCCACTATCGTCATAGTTATAACCAGGATATAATAGAAGCACCAGGGAAAAGCTGACCAACCTACAAACCAGTCGATGAGATCAAATATGTCAATCTCCTGAATCCTCTTTGACACAACTCTGACGTCATCTTTATCTGGAATCCTCTTTGACTGTAAACTGCTGACGTCCCTACTTGTTCTGGGATCATCCTCCACGGGTTTAGATGTCGTCAGTGGTGCGGATAAAACTGAAACATTTTCTAATTTGTTATCTCTGCTTTCTATCTGTCCAATGTTTTGCATCTCCTGCTGTGTAGCAAGTTCGGTGAATATGTTGGAATTATTCTGCGGTGCTTGAGAAGCTTGCGTCTCTACTTTCTTGCATTCATTTCTTTCTCTGATATCTTCTGTTGGACGATGCCTTTCTTCCTCGCCTTCCCTCAGTGATGAACTCACTTCTGAATTACTGACTGCACTATATAGTGCACTATCACTGACTGCACTATTATCAGTTACTGCACCAGTGACTGCATCACTGACTGCACCACTGGCTGCAAGACTGGCTACACTAGTGACTGCATAAGTGACTACATCAGTGACTGCATCAGTTACTACATCAGTGACTGTATCAGTGAATGCACCATTGTCTTCACCAGTGACTGTATCAGATACTGCATCAGTGACTACATCAATGACTGCACCAATGATTGCACCAATGACTGCATCAGTGACTGCATCAGTGACTGCATCAGTGACTACATTAGTGACACCAGTGTCTTCAGACATGACAGGTTTGCTTACATCACTGAGTGGATCAGTGACAGGTGTGCTTGAAGTGACAGGTGTGCTTGAAGTGACAGGTGTGCTTGAAGTGACAGGTGTGCTTGAAGTGATAGGTGTGCTTGAAGTGAAGGTAGTATTTGCTTGTATGATGTCTCTGTTGACCTGGACTCCCTGAGTTGAACCTCCATGTTCTGTTTCCTCCCGAGACCTGTCTACTGGAGACACGAAGTCATCATATCTGTCATTGACCTGTTCCGCAGAGCTCTGTACTGGGGCGGAAGTCTGTTGCACAGCATTTGAAGACTTCTCTTGCAAGTTGACTCCAGGTTGTCCTGGGTTTGATGTTTGATTTGTTGGACGTGGTACTGCACTGTGGTCTAGTTGGTTGGGTGCACCATCGTTCAGTGCATTGAGTTCACTAAGTACACTTGCACTAAGTAACAGGATCTCAGCTGATTCCCTCTGTGGCTCGAGAAGATCGACCTTGACCCCTGGCCAGTCAATGGTTGGTCCTTGGGTGTCTGGGGTCTCACTCATACTTGGCCATTCAATGACAGGCTCAACGCTGTCCGGGGTCCTTACTTCATCCATGCCATAGTCATCTGAAACGTCAAACACAAAGTAACTTATTCACAGCTATACATGCAAAAAGCATTGGTCTTGTATTACTGCAGTTAAAAGTTCGTTACAACATAGCAATGTAAATGTAGCGCTTTTAAAAAGTGTGACTAATTTTAGCACGCTCATTAAACTCTAATGTTTAACCCTATAATCGATTTCAGTTACTAGAAGGTGGCTAAATTTAAGCACAAGAAAATGTTGCAATAATAATCTTAAGCATCGCCGGTATAAATAGTCACTGAACTTCTATAATATAGAAGTTCAGTGACTATTTATAGTGGCAATGTTTAAGATAATCCTACCAGTATTATATTATAATACTGGTAGGACAGACCTGCCCCAGGGATGTGCATTCGTGCTGGCATTCATTTATTCTGTTCATTTAGCAAGTTATTCAGTCACTTTGTGCAAAGAAATACATTGATCAAAGAGACATTGATTAAATAGATACATTGATCAAAGACATTGATCAAAGACATACATTCATTCAAGATATACATTGATGAAAGAGATGCATTGATTCGAAAGATATACATTGATTAAAGAGATACATTGATCAAAGAGATACATTGATCAAAGAGATACATTGATAAAATAGATACATTGATCATAGATATGTTGATAAAATAGATACATTACGGTAATTAAAGCGATGCATTGATTAAAGAGATACACTGATCATATAGATATGTTGATCAAAGATATGCATTGATAAAATAGATATACATTGATGAAAGCGATGCATTGCTTAAAGAGATACATTGATCAAATAGATATGTTGATCAAAGACATACATTGATCAAAGATATACATTGATCAAGGACATACATTGATTAAAGAGATATGTTGATCAAATAGATACATTGATCAAAGATATACATTGATCAAAGATATACATTGATCAAAGATATGCATTGATCAAAGATATGCATTGATCAAAGAGAGACTTTGTGTTCATAGCAACGTTCGAGTTCAAAGCGATTGTTATTGTTATTGTATGCTCAAGTGTAAGGGTAGTGAGCCAACCATTCCAAAGCTTTAGCGTCAGCCTCGTGCAGTGCCTGCAGACCACTTCGAGCCTCGTTAACGGGCATGAATCGACGATGTGTGACATAGTCTGGTTGTCTCCACAGTAGAGAGTGACACGGTAACGTTTATCGCGGTAATTACCGTCTTACCGCGGTAATTACCGCGGTAATGGGGAACAGAATTATAATTTTCCCCATTTACCGCGGTAATGGGGAGCCGTGCAGCAGCTTTACCGCGGTAACGGGGAGAGTTCTCATTACCGCGGTAAACCGCGGTTTACCGCGGTTTTACCGCATTGATCTCACTGATTTTTTATATTACTACATTGACCACTCATGGTCATTAAAACTACAAATGACTATGTATATTGGTTTAAATGTATGGTATTTACTATTTAGCGTCAAATGTAGACATACAAAATTATGATTAACGATGGTACGAGTATCAATTATCTCGGTTTACCGCGGTAAACCGCGGTAATGGGGAGAGAAATTGACAAAATCCCCATTTACCGCGGTAATGTGGAGCCGGGCCGCGGTATTACCGCGGTAATGGGCAGCCAACTTGTATCCTCCCCGTGGGGTGGGGTGGTAAAAAATGATCTACGCGGGGCGGTAATGGGGAGCCATTTCCAACCCGATGTCACTCTCTATTCTGGAGTTGCCAAATCTCTGTATGGCGTCAGCTTGGAGTCGCTTAAGTCTTCGGTGGGTGAGTTCCATGGCTGCTTGTTTGTGATTGTCCACCGTCTTGGTGCATGCTGGGGTTTTCAGTGCTATTCGCAGAGCTGAGTTTTAGGCATTAATAAATGTTAGTATTTTAATGTTTATGCAATACATTCTTCACGGAAAAAGGTGTTTTCAGTGGACTAGAATGTTTCCGTCAGAGAATTACATGATAAGGGTAAATGGTAGGAACATTGGTAGGAATACACCATTAGGCTAATACTTTAAAGACAGAAAAACTTTTATCAAGAATATTCAAGAAAGTCTGAACAGCCTATGTAAAATGGTATTATCGAATAAACTATCTGCTTGTTGAAGTATTTTTCCATCGGTGTCAACGATGCATTGTTTTTGTAATAATGTTCTTAATAAACATGTGTGTTTATTTATCTTTTAAATGGTTGTTTATTGTTTTAACATTAAATGTATTAATTTACTAAATTTACTATAATTTACTTAATTTACTAAATTGTTGTAAACAATGGGTGTTTTCGCATCATTTGCCAGTCATTTATCGAATATAAGTGCTCGCGATGAACGTTGGCCAATTCAAAGCGCTAGAATCAGGAAAGTTCAGAACAGGTGTAAATCCAACGTCCAACTTTTCCAGTGGAAAAATTCCATTGATGTGACTCTGGAGAGTTGCACAGTCGCACAGCTCGCTTGATTCAAGGTCCAAATTCTTGCTTCTACGTGGGCATTGGTTTGTACAAGAAAAAAACAGACACCATTTAAAATTAAAATAATGTTATTTAAAACCAGCGATATTTCAAATATGCTATTGATAGCTAGATATTCCAAAAATTCTTGCGGCGGGGGGACCGAATGTTTTGAGGAAAAGGCTTTTGGAACCCCTGGCGTTATTTTAGAGTGCTTTGGACATCCCTCATTGCTGGGCCATGGAGCCATTGGCCCCAGTGGTCCAGCACGTCATTGATAGTCAGGGAATTGAATAAACAGTGACACTAATTAATTAATTATTAATTAATAATAAAGGTGAACGTAATATTATTGTTAGTACGGAACAATTGCCTCGCCATGTCATGCCAAGTGACAGTGTGGGCTGAGTCACATTTTCCCACTAATGTTGCTTATTACAGAACATAGCATAGCGGATTCCAGTTCCTCAGAGAATCCAGTACAAAGTCGCTTTGATAGCCTACGAGACGCTAAGCACTGCACAACCTCGTTTAAACCGTAGCCCTATCTCACAAACTAATAAACCACGATATCTGCGGTCGGAAGGTCAACGATTGCTCAAGAAACCGACTAAAATCGTCACCGCTCTGGCATCTACAGCCTTCTTACGCGCGTCCGTATCCATGTGGAACACTTTACCAGAAAAGTCAGGAAAGCCGAACAACTGCCGGTGATCTCTAAAGAATTAAGTTATATAATATTTATTTCACCAAAAATACATTGGTAGCATTCAAACCGAAACAAAATATTATAATTTATAGTAGTCAAAGTAAAGAGAACGCGTGTAGAAACATATAAGCCCAACTGGTGCAGTAGAACGTGAAAGTCAACGTACGAGAACAAATTACCAGCTCACACTATACAAAATTTATGATTCAGAGCTAACAATCAAACCAGTCTTTTTACTTCAGCATACTGAATGCAATAAATTTGTTCCTGCGATTTGGTAAAGTTTAAACGTAGCAACGCATGGTTCGTTAGTAGTACATTTTACATCCAAACTAACATAATGTTAAAGCATGCAATGGTTGATGTGTGTTACAACATATACAATCAAACATAAGCATAGAAATACATACACAGTGGACACGCCAGAGCTGCCCGTTGTGCGGAATAAGGAAATAGCAATAATGATACAAACAAATTATAGGAAGATAAATAAAATTAAAACAGACGGTTTATAATGTCTATACTGCGGTCCCTTTGTGAACTTGTTCTCTCTCC
>JAQFYQ010004228.1:0-10046 GCA_034694885.1 Buchholzia appendiculata | reverse complement strand
TGGGTAAGTCATTCACATGGGGTAAGTCATTCGCACGGGGTAAGTCATTCACTACTGGGTAAGTCATTCACACGGGGTAAGTCATACACACTGGGTAAGTCATTCACTACTGGGTATACGTCATTCACATGGGGTAAGTCATTCACTACTGGCTAAGTCATTTGCACTGGGTTAGTAGATTTAAATTAAACATTTAAGAGTTCTTAACTTCTTAGCAATAAAAATCGCACAATCTTTTAAATTTATTTAAATTTATGTGCTGAAGTCAACATTATGACTAGCCCATGTGCACATAACAATTTGATCATGTGAATTGTCTTTCAAAAGGACGTCTAGTTTTTGAAGGGGGGGGACTCCTCGTTCTGAAGCAGACTGTTTCAAGCTGCGACTGAAAAGACTGTTTACTAATAAGAAAGTTGATTTATTGTTTGTGTGGCATCTCCAGTAATAAATCTCAGATTGAACTGTTTTTATTCTGCAGTAATCCGAACCGTGGCGGCCCCGGTGGCAACGGTCGGCAATACAGCAAAGAGCAACACAATATCGATTGGCCTGCTTACCAACTCGAGACACAGTATATCTGCTATTTAGGTTGGAAATCGCTCAATTCTATAAATATATTATTTTAACGAATGATTCTTACTACATATAGTATAAGAATCATAATATAAAGATGTATTATTCGCCAAGATGTGCTTATCGTTCACTATTAGTTCTATTCCTTAGGGCAGGTTCTTTGCATCAAAACTCTCTATGCTTTTCTGTCACCATCTCTTTTGTTAATTTTTTTACGAGGGCTTCTTTAAAATCATCAATCATTTTCATCGTCGTTCCTTCTTCCTCACTTTCTCTTGCCTATAAATCTCATCTCTATTACGCGCAGGCAATCTCTCCTTACAGTGCGAGCAATCCAATTTTTTGTCCTCTTCACTATACTGCTTCTCAGGGCCTTATGTAAGGGGGTTTTCGGGTTCAAACTCCCCCGCCCCCGAACGAAAATTCTTCAAATTTATAATGTTTTGTGAAGAAATGTTTGATGAAAAAGGTCGTTAAAAATTGAGGTCAACCCCAATGCTAAAAAGGTAGTCAATTTTTTACCCACCCCAAGTGAAATCCTAGCTACGACCCTGTAGATTCTAATAAACTTTCCTAGTGCTGTATAGAACTGAGAACTTGTTTCCTTTTGGTTTTATTCACCCAGCCTACTCTTTCTTTTCCTCATCATTGTCATATCATTAAATTGTATTGGGATGCTTTAAATTGCGACATAAAAAGTAATAAATTGGTCTACAACTTCTTACAATGCAAAGCTGCATGATTTATAATTGCCTTTAACTGTGTGCAAAAGGTCACGTGGCTGATTCTTACAGTTTTTGTTTATTTCAGAAATAAAAATGCAAGATCTGTTAGAAGAAGGTTAGTAGGCCTATGTGTTACAGAAAATATTGACAAAAACGAGACAGATCGTGCAAATTGCTTGCACAGTCTCCACTCTCGTTAGTTAAAATTAAGCCTACTAACCGGTTATAGGAACCATAAGCTGAGGGCCGATTTCATGAAATGTGAAGGTGCCCAGTTGGGGAGGTCTTCACTAGTAATTTTACATTGAGTCATCTCAATTTGTGAAGTTTGCCGAGTCGATAGAGATAATTTGAAAGATTGGATGTCAAAAATTTGATTAGCCCTCCCTCCACCTCTGGTGAATCGCCACTACAACCAGTTGTTTGTTGTTGTGAATCTTTGTTCGCTGGAAGAAAAAAAATTATAGCAGCTGCTTCATTCTGATGCCGCTGTAGAGGGACAGGTCCGGGATATAAAATTTTCTTAAAAGTGTGAATGCCAAAACATGCTTCAATTAACTTATTAATATTCAGTTGGTATATAATCATCGCAGAAAAAGTAAGATTATATAATTTATTATGTTTATAATTTAATTATGTATGTAAATTAGTGATGTCAGTAATTAAGGTCGACACGATTGCGCGGTTGCCTTGTGGTGTAAAATTGGTTAAAACATTGACTTTGTGTTTGCTACAAGCAGGAATAAGAATCAGCCCACGTCATCACTATCGAGGCAGCAAGGTCGCGCTCTGGCTTGACCTCATCCCCCGCCTGCACAGATCAGACAATCTCGACGTAAGGTATCACCTCCTCGACGACTCTCACAATGCATCGACGTTTGAGGCGGAAGGAACTCGGCCCGTGATCTGGGACAATCCTCTGATCACGACACCATCTTCCACCATGACAACCCTACAGACTGAAACATCATCCGGGTCCTGGTCCCAGGCCAGTCACCGGGGAGTCCACACAAGACGGGAAGAGACGATCACAAAGTCACCCGGTAGTAGGTCACGGACTACAACCACGGAATTCCCAAGCTCAACACGTCACACGGAAATTCCGAAAGATTTGGAAGCTCGTTTGCTCTCTGAACAGCGTAAGAGTGCAGGCGGTCTGACGCTGACTCTGACAATTGCCGTAGGATGTTCCCTGCTTCTGCTCAATCTGGCCATCTTCACAGCCGTCTTCTACCAGCGGCGTCGTGTCATACACGAGCGGCGGCTTGTCAAGCTCGAACTTCAGCAGAAGAACGAAATCTCAACGCATCACAACTCAACTAATAGTACGAACTGCATTGCTCAGAGTAGGACATGTAATAGAGACTGTGTGGCCAAGTGTGCAATGCATTCTCCCAATCGATGTACGGATCAACTCGATCGATACATATCACCTTCAAACACTGACATCTCGAACAAGGTTTGCTGCAGTGGGGGCAGCGGGGGCGGCTCAGTGGATCTTGAGCGACGGGCTGTCGGCTCAAAGACCTTGCTCTGGCCGGACGTCGATAGAAATGATATGATCACAACGAACCATTCGTTGACGCTAGATAACGGTCGAGCTGTTAAACATTTATTATTCAATGACGGAGATGATGACCGAGGTTCGACCACACAGGAAGATGGTCTACGGCCTAACTATTGCTCTTCAACAATCGTCTGAGTGCAATTGTCTTATGTTAACTGAAAGTGAAACATAATCATATAAAATAGCATTAACATGAAGCGTATGTGTGCGTGTGTGTGCGCGCGTGCGTATGCGTGAGTGCGTGTGTGTGCGTTGACGGTGCTTAAACGAGTTTTGCTATGGTGACTAGTTTGAGTAGTACTGAAGAGTTATATCCACAAGCAATTTAATATTAGGATAATTTTATAGTGGATTTTATTTGATATTATCATAATATAAATTTAATATAATGAATAAAAATATCTAAAGCAATTTTCCGTTTAATATTAGGATTGGTTTTGCAGTGAAGTTTGATTTATATTTTCTTAATACAAAGTTGTGTTTGTCTAAAATCCAAGCGTAAACAGGACCATATGTCATATAAGTTCATTTCATAACTACGTCATCATATTTCATCTCAGTAACTGTTGATGTGGGAGTCAGTGTTTGGTGGGATGTGGAAAAATTAGGGATACTATTTTCATAAAAGTGCGTTGACATGTAACAATGGCTTCCGAAACCAACTTCAGAGGAGACGCCTCAACGATATGTCCTACGAGCGCCATGCATGGTGCAAACGTTTTTCGCCTCTCAGTGGAGGGGCGCCAAAAAAGTAAAACAACATCTTAAGTTGATGAAAGGTTGGAAAGAGATACGATAAAAGTTGAAAGGATACACCCTGGCATTCCCCACCAAACACAGCCCACGTGTTTGCATTCAAATTTCTATTGCAAGGCTCTCCGTTAGAAAATCGCTTATAAAACGTTTCCGGATCTTACTAATCTCACGGTGGAAAATAATTTCTCTTCTGCCGTCATAAATCTCAGCAAACAGTAGTCCACGCTTAGGATTCAACTTATGAGATCACGGAAGAACTTCATCAGATTCGTATGACAGTGGTTGCGGAAGTGGGTCGAGGCCGATCAATTGGAAGAGCTTCTCGCTAGGAACAGAACGACCTTGACCTCTAAGGACGTGCCGCGAAATTAAATCGTCATGAAAAGACGAAAGAGCTGAGCTGAGGGAGACCGATAAGACTTGATATCTGATCGAAGGATCAATCAATCAATAATCTCGGCCGTTTGTTCGGCTAACGAGAGGCAAATAAATAACTTCCGGTGGTTCGAGTTATGACGAGCGGATGATACGCTTCGGACGGACAACGGTTTTACGATGCGGCGATGTACTGCACTGCAAATCGGCTGTTTTCCGACTCAGTGAGTGCGCTCTGTTGAGATGTTGTATTGAGGTCCGAAGACAGAATTTCATTTTAGGAGGTTTTGGTGTCCAAATAAAATTTTCAACGAATTTTTTCAAACAAATTTCGACCTCTTTAAAAGTTTCATTTCGTGTGGAGTTGCATGGATTTAAATATTTCTCTCGAGCAGATTGGCATGGCGGCGATAAAAACTTTAACCATTATAGACACAAAAAATTCTATTTGGAGTTCGAACCCCGTAGTCGACCCGTACCTAAACCCCCTAAATACTCGCTCCTTAACTGCTCCCCTTAACATACTCGCAATTTAACTATGCCTCTGAACTAGTCCCTTATTTACAGCCCTGATGGTATTCGAGATTAAGTGGATTGCGTTGCATGCAAAATGATGATTCAAGCAATCGCATTGTAACACCCGTCTGCTGAACTAGTTGCAAATCGGGATCTGTGGCAGAATTATAATTATTGTATTCACGACCCTGCAAACAGTTTTACTTAACAGTCGATGAATTCTTAACGTCGTGTAGAAGTTAGGTGATTTGAATAAGTTTCACTAATTAGTGCCAGGTGCATTTTTTCTGAGGAATTTTGGACAGAAATTGCATGTAAGCGGATTTCATTGGAGGAAACAGAGGACGCGGCATCCCATCCATCTCGCATACAGTCCTGACACTAAACGTTTACAGCCGAAAAGGTACAAGCAAAAAGTTCAGTAGAGATGGATTGAAAAGTTCTGAACTGAAATATATCTAGAATCGTTGCCGAAGTTAGTATCAGACTCGGTCCAGATCCAGACTTTTCCCGTCCAGAGGCGGTTCCACACTTAACCGGTCCACGGGGAAAGCATCCAACGCTCCCTGCAGTACATCAATCCAGTAATCAGCTGAATTCACTTCAATTGGAGCACTCCACTCCGTCGCCCACGGAGCTTATGCTACATTCCTGTCACAAACTGTTGCCAATTTCTCCCGCTGGGAGGTGATTCGATAATGATTGCATGTTACGTGAACACATCTCATGACACAGCCGGAGTCTTGAGAGAGAATTGTTGCCAAATCGATAAATATCAATATGTAATGCAGCAGCCAAGTAAGCTGGAAAAGAAGTACTACGGTTGTGCACTCTTTAATTACTAAAAAATCAGTTTGACTAGTGAAATGATCCTTGGTTTCCTCGAGGATTTTCAATTAGTAGATAAGTCTTTTTAAGAAGTATCCTTAGATCGTCCTCGACTCCCGTGTGTGACTTTGGAAGAATATTTTTATGACTCTGACCCTAGGGCGAATACATCACGGGCTTTTCATGCATCGCATTCATTAAGCACGCCCTGGCGGGGCGTCGAACAAACTTATACAAATTTTGACTCATTTGCTTGTTCTACGCTCTTACAGAAAATTTCTCCCCCTGCAGTTCTGAGCAGCCCATACCACAAGTCCACCACTGTTCATTTTGCACCCTTGGCAGGCTTCACCCCCAACGAATATGACAGACTTCTGCACAAACTGAGAATTATTAGTAGGCTTATCGTCTCGATCTAGCCTTCTTTAACTACTTGTCTCCTTTACTTGGAACTTAATTACTGTACCTGATAGTTACTACATTACACCTATAGGGAGAAAACATTCTGAGAAAGACCATACCTAACTGTAGGGCCTACAGGCCTATTTGAGTATGACGTTTAACTGATGACAGAAACAGAAGAAAACACATTCTTACATCATATCAACCTGTACTTTATTAGAAATGAAGCAGAAATAATTAATTCTTGCACATGAACAGAGAAGGATATTTTTAGATGGCATATAATATGATCCTTATTCACAATAAGCAAAGCTTACAAATAATTACAAGTAAAACACAAACAACAATTAATAATCTCTGCAAAAAACTCAAAAGCAAAGCTTTATAAACTATTTACAGGCAAAAGAAAACCTAAGAGAAATAATTTTATGAGATATAAATATCGGCGACTACTGTTGAACAGCAGCTTGTGTAAAAGCATTCAGAATACATGAACTACCTCAATACATTCAACTCAGATTACAATATGCATTTAGCCATATATCACATGCATGCGATATGTGGTGATGTACCATGTAACGTAGCCACACAGTTCAGCAAGTGGCCGTGCAGTCTATAAGATAAAAAGTCAGACTCAATTCAGTTCAGTGAACCAAATTAATCAGCGAGTGCAGTGACTAAGAATGAACAATGTGCAGATAAATCCTTTGAAGAATGATCATTCTATAAACGTCCTGCTTCATCCATTAAAAGAAAAGAGAAAAACTAAGTACAATCTGAAACATGTTGCTGTTGCAATATCATAATTCTTGACTTCATGAAGACTCAATAATTCGAGCCATACACCAATATATTTATTATTATATATGATCAAACTACTTAGTTAATGTAAGAACAATTAAACAGTACTTTAACATAATTTTAATAGATTACATCGTCGATGTTATAAATGTATGCTCAAGTGTGGTTATATTGAGTCAGCCAATCCAAAACTTGAGTGTCAGATCAATCAAACATCATCAGCAATCAAACATTGGTGATAAAAGATCATATTACATCAGAACTGCAATAATCACATCCACAGACAAATTGCATGATATAACAATTCTGCGAGTCATGAACTGTCCAGAAAGAGAAGATTATATCAAATGAAATAAATCTTTTGTTTGATGTCAAAATTGCACTTAATAAACTTTAGTTAAGAACTACATAAAATCTTGTGAGCGTGAGCTTCAAATCAACCTCACAAATACAGTTTACAAATTATCCTCACAAATACAGTTTATCAATTATCCTCGCAAATACAGTTTATAAATTATCCTCACAAATACAGTTTACAAATTATCCTCACAAATACAGTTTATCAATTATCCTCACAAATACAGTTTATAAATTATCCTCACAAATACAGTTTACAAATTATCCTCACAAATACAGTTTATAAATTATCCTCACACACAGTTTAAATGATTCTCAAAAATACAGTTAATAAATTATCTTCACAAATACAGCTTATCAATTATCCTCACGAAAACAGTTCATATATATTAAGAAAAACGATAAAGATCTCATGGAATGTTAAATTCCTAACCCTCGTCACGATTCAAAAGTGTGCTACAGAAAGAAAACATCAGTGAAAGAAAAAGATAAGAAACATCACTAAATATAAAGTGACAGTTGAACACAGTTCACACAGTGAGCAGCACTACACCGGAGACAGAAGTTGCGCAGCTTCAATCTTTTCATTCTCCTTGGCCTATCGCAACACACAAAACGTCATCACATTCTCATGCTCATAATATTATACCATAAAACCTTATTCAATGCCATTTTAATAATTATTTGTCTGTTTTGAAAACACAAAATTTCAATCATCGTTGTTAACATTACTTAACATAATCCAATGATGTAGTCCTTGGCCTTGATGCCTTGCCTCAAGGCTGCCTTAAGGCACTTCACTGCCTTGCCTTGGCCAATTTTCCAAATGCCTTGCCTTGCCTTGAAGAGAGATTGCCTTGGAAAAAATTGCCTTGACCTTAACAAAAATGCCTTGACTATATCATTTTAGTATTCCTTGGCCTTGATTTCATGCCTTGAGGTTGCCTTGAGGCACTTTACTGCCTTGCCTTACCTTGACCAATTTTCCAAATGCCTTGCCCTTGAAACAAAAGCCTTGGTCTTGCCTTGGCCTTGAGAAAAATGCCCTGACTACATCACTGACACAAACCCACCAAGCCACATATTTACTAACGAACTTGATTTCAATCACTATATAAGTCAGTTAATTTTTACAACAAATTGGAAACAAACTAACTTAATCATTACAAATAGTCCTTCCTACAACATAGCACCATGAAGCCAGTTAAAAACTATGCAATACGTATAGAAAAGTGCGTTACGATCATTTAAATGCACAACACAATCTTGTTGCATCAAACCTTATCAAAGGCAGTTTTTCCGTCTGTATCGATGAGAAGTTTGTCAGCACCATGTTCGAGCAGAACTTTAATCATGTCTATGTGTCCGGCGTATGCCGCTCTGTGCAGAGGTGTTGCACAAATGGATCCAGTTCGTGCATCGACGTTCGCACCAGAGTCAAGCAGAAGCTGAGCGACTGCCACGTGGTTGTTTCGTGCAGCATAATGCTGAAACATTTCAGACAACAACTTAGAAACAAAATGATTGCATTCATTATATGTCTACATTTCTATGATGATATGAGGAGTTACAAGAATCCAAAATATAAACTTTCGTCTAAAAAAATTCTTAGGCACTGACCACTTTCAGCTCAAATTCTACTCAATACCTTGCACAATAAAAGTCTTTTATTTTGTTCTTTCATATCATAATGAGCTAAATACTGGCCTACTCATACTGGTTAATTCACTCATCAGAGTCGTTATTTCTTCTGAGAAGAGCATCTCCCTTCACTGCAATAAACGAGCAGACAAGATAAAAGAGCATAGACTAAGAAATTTGATGTAAGCAGCCAAGTTTATTTGAATCTTTAATTCAAATTTAAGTTCATTGTAAATATATGAAATGCTACCGATTTACAGGCATGCATCGTTCTTTTTTCATATCTGTCTAAATACTGCCCATCTTGTCGATAGTATCCCAAACAGATAATGTTATAATTCACTACAGTCTATAATTATGTGAATTTTTTGAAGCACAACATACAGAGCTGTTATGATAGATGCATCTATAGATCAAACCAACAGCGTTTACTACGAATTAAGTAAGGTTTATTAATCTAATATAAATTTTCATAATAAGGCACCTCATGGATATACTTTAAATTTGTCATACATTTTCTCATCATAAAATTACACTAAGTCGACACACATGGCCTACTATATTCACTAGTTGCATAATTTTGCTAAGGTCAAGTATTTTTAGGTCGCCAACATTTATTGCAACATAATGTGTAAACGTGCAACAGAAACGTGTTACGTGTTAAGTAAGGAATAAAACTTGTGTGACTTACCAGCGGTGTATATCCCGCCGTGTCCACAGCATTTGGATCTTTACCATCCGTCAGATACTTCCTGACCTTCTCGACGTCATCATTTACGGCAGCCCACCAAATACCACGTTCAAACTCTAACTCGCCTAGAGTCTGTACAGTCGAAGGGGCGGACACGTGTTCACATCCACAACTATGGTGGTGAACATGCTTAGACATGCCTACCCGTCAGACATCTAGAGAAACATCTGAGCACTTTGAGTGGCTGAACAGTTTTCCAAACTAAAAAAATACAATCACATTGATAAAAATTATCAACAATTCATTACTATTGTAAACATCACTGAATCACATTACCATGCTTCACAGATAGGCAATGGGAGTCGGCAAAATAAATTATTTTTTAATTACACTTAAATATATACCGGTATCTGAGAATTATATGAATGATCATAAATATCAAATGGTTACTAATTCCAGTGTTTCTGGCACAAAAGGCACAATCATGTTTTCAACAAGATTTGAAATAAAATCACTAAATAGAAATTATTTTGAAATAAATTAAAAATTGATCACAGATACAATGATCTCAAATCAAACCACTCAAAAATTACTCGAAATCATCATTCAAGATTCACATTCATCCATTCACATATCATCATTCAAAATTGGTCCTAATGATTGTTTAAAACATAAATGACATCATCCGTTAAAGAGTTAAAATTGTGTACCCAATTCGGATAATTAAAGTAATCGGTTCTCCTCTAGATCAGTGCACTAATGGGAAAAAAATCAACAGGGAGGGGTACGTGTTCAAGAAAAATCATGAAAA
>JAQFYQ010004227.1:0-10047 GCA_034694885.1 Buchholzia appendiculata | reverse complement strand
GGTAGGCAGGCATTACTATAGATTTATACGCATTTACTATAGTATAGACATATTTCAAGTGACATTTAGTTAAATGCAGCCGGTGGGAGACGAATTATAAATTTGAATAGAAAACAAAATAATCGAGGGGCAATCAATATGCTTTAGAGAAGAGATTTCTGAGGCGAACATTTTTCGAATATACAAACATGGTGGGAAGATTTCGACAATTAAGCTGTTTTTTGGCTTTATTTGTAAATATTTTACTAAATGTCCAGGTAATCTTGTTATTACCTCCCGAGTGCTCAGTTCTATAATCACCCGCGATGTGGTGGTGCGACACGAGACGTTTAGATATAATGAGTTCAGAGGGTCTTGATAGGGTGGTGCTGGCGATTGCAATACGGTGATTTTGACATGACAACCTTTACGATAAGTATGACTTCCAAGAACGAGTAAAGCGGGAAGCCCTTATTGTTCAATGATAATCACACTTACCTGTCATGCAGGAGATCCTTGTTCGATTCCTGGTTTCGAGGATAATATTTTACTCATAATTGAAAGTAGGCTTGCCGTAAATGAATTTTATACAATACCATACATGACAGCATCTAAAATGTCACTTTACTTTGTATGTGTAGCTCCGAGATTCACACAAATTATCATGTCATTCCCCATTTTCTTACAAAAATAACAAATGCCCTCTCCTCAAACGAAAATAGCCCTAAAAGTAATTAGTATGCCATTAATCATGTGTCTCAAGCCAATTTCAATTACAGATGATGTGTACTTGTCTCGAAATTACCTGAATATTACTAAGTAATAAATAAAAATCACTCTAAACATGCACCGGAAAGCAAGGAAAGACACATATCTTAGAAGAAAAAAGTAAGTGCCCCACAGCCGAGTGAACATACAGTGATGATGATCTGTACAGAAAGTGAGCATGTGGTGATACTGGTCTATAAGTGAGCATGTGGTGATGCTGGTCTATAAGTGAGCATGCGATGATGCTGGTCTAGAAGTGAGCATGTAGTGATGCTGGTCTATAAGTGAGCATGTGGTGATGCTGGTCTATAAGTGAGCATGTGGTGATGCCGGTGAATATAAGTGAGCATGTGGTGATGCTGGTCTATATGTGAGCATGTAGAGAGAATGGTTTGTAATTGTAGCTGTAGCCTGTAGGCGAGCATGCAGTGAGGATCTTCTGTAAGTGAGAACGCGGTGATGATGGTCTGTTTACTTGAACAGGATGGATGGCTTGACAAAAAAACTTGATACGTATATCCCTTTCACTAGATAGCTTACATGTTTGGTCTCTCGTAAATTTAATTGATTGTGAATAAAATTTATTGTCCTTAGCTATGTTTGGAACAGGCTTTGCATTACCGAAACATTAGCATGAAATTATAGTAAGATGTTAAGTGACACATGTGTCCCTCGACAAAAAATAATCAAACAGAACTGGTAGCTTGTTTCGCCGTTTCAATATTGCAGTTAGATTGCCCTAATTTCAACTAGAGGGGATTTCCAGTTCTGAGCCATATGCTGATTTTTTCATACATCATTTTTGAAGATATATTCTTTGCATGATCATGGATATAGATATATTGTGTGCCTAACAATTTACTAAGCCTTTAATAAATAAACAATGCAATTTCAAATATAATGTTAGTCTCCTCTCCTTTAGCCAATTGGAATGTCCAAATAATCCCTGGAGAATCCCCCCATGGTTGCGCATTACTCGAGTATCTCCATTATGTGGTTTTGATACATCTTAGTTCAATTGGATTCACAGTTTGTCAATGTATTGCAAAAACATAATATGGGTCGTTCTCGCAATTAAAACCATCCGGTTTACTAGTACTACACAGTTGGGACTTATGGACACGTTATACACTGGGAAATCCTTCTTCACAAAGTTGAAGCCCGACCGATATGTCTCATGTTACTAGTATCAAGATAATTTTTACAAGAGCGAAGTTCAACAATTTTCGATTGCAATTCACTTTTAATCGTACCAATGAACACAGTCATCATACTGTTGGTCGCTTTTTTCATAACATAGGGGAATTAAAAGGTAACCGGGAGAAAAATTATGAATATAATTCAACTGACAAACAAACGGAAACATAGGGTTTGCATCACAATATAACTAAGCAAAATACTGATTGGCAATAATTGCACAGTCAAGCAACACAATGCAAAAAAACAATGTTGAGGGAATAGGGATGCCATTCTATTTATAAACGAGAACAGTACCATAATTATGTCGTCTCTAACGTTTTAGTCAATAATGCTGTACGGCAATTCATTACATATTATTGCGTGTTGGAAAATATTAAGCGTTTACATTACAGTGTAGAATAAATTTGAGATTATCGTAGTTAGGGTTGAAGTTTCCTTCTTCTATGACTTGATTCAACTGGGTGATTCATGGCAGCACGTGATTCTACTTAACCAATGATGATCAACAATAGATGCGTCAGGCTACTTATGTTATCTAGTGGTATACTTTTCATCCATAGCATAAAGAACCTGAAGGTTCTTCTGCATGCTACTAAACTGATCTATTTGCAGAGTTAGTTCATTATACACTTGATAATTTTGCTTTGTATGCTATTTGTGTATTTTAATTAATTGCATCATAGTCAGTCAGGTCTCTATTTATGGTTCCAGCATAAAGCGTGTGCAACACCCGAAAATGCCTATCAGCACCATGGTGTGAGATGTGACGGCTGTGGTGGACGTGTGTTTGGAGTGCGGTACAAGTGCAAAGTGTGTTCGAACTATGACCTCTGTGAGGAGTGCAAGGACGAGGGTCGTCACTCTAGGCATCCTATGAAAGCTATTGAGAAACCACACGGTGTGAGTAAACATTGCAGCTATGATGCAGAATATTATAGATTTAGACACTCTGTTTTTGTTGCCAAAGCAATTCTCCGAAATATTCCTCTCATTTACATATTAAATGAGGTTACATACATTAAGTTGCTTTAAAGATGCGATTTTAGTATAGTAGTTTTTTTGTTTTCAAAATATTGTGTAGCTATCATGATGTTACAAAGTAATTCTATTTTATATTTTATTTTACAGTTTGTTCTCATTTGTACCTTAGTGAAGTTTTTATTGTGCAATTCTAATTTCGTTTTTTATTTTATTGTATGCACTGGTTTGTTTGTGAAGATCGTTATTGATATCTTCACATTTGATTGTATTTTATATGAACGGTTGTGTTTTATCTTTTTATATATGCGTGCTTAGCACATCGTGTTTAGGACATCTTGAGTGATATATGCCTGATGTTTCTAAATCTGACATCAGAGCAACTTGAATAGTTTATTTATGTGATTTATGTGATCATTCTGCCAGGTTTGAAATAAATAAATAAATAAATAAATATTTGCTTGTATTGGTTGCTAACTATTTTTATCGTATCTTTCTCAGGTAAAAATAGGATTGTTTTATTAAGTTACATTAAGTCTAATTCAGGAACGGAGTACATGTAGCCATCAATAAATAAATCTGATTGTTCTACAGTGTCTATTGACATTGACATCGGTACTGCTAGTTGGTAATGACTAGGGCGGAAATGTAGTTAAGCATATGTTGTCATACTTCTGGATTGAATAATATTAATAAGTATGAGTGATAGAAGATTCGTCTTAGTTCTATCTGAGAACGAGAAAAGGATTTTAGATATACAAGATATTGGTGGCATAGTAACTTGAAGGGATCTGAAAGTCCGATCGCTGTAATGAAACTTGTATCAATATATTAAAATGTTCTATGCATTTTTGACTAAAATTAGTGAGATTTATTTAACTAGTTCAGAGTTCTTGTTCAGCATTTGTTTTCTCTCGCAGATGGATTACTCGGGTCTCTCAGATCAGCACCATGGTGTGAGATGCGACGGCTGTGGTGGACGGGTGTTTGGAGTGCGGTACAAGTGCAAAGTGTGTTCGAACTATGACCTCTGTGAGGAGTGCAAGGACGAGGGTCGTCACTCTAGGCATCTCATGAAAGCCATTGAGAAACCTCATCGTGAGAGCAGACATCAAGTTAGTACGGAGAACAATCACAGAGATTCCCTTTGTTGATAAGCCAATCATTATTGTACAAAGAACCAGTGAGCGATGCACGGCTTTCGACTTACGAATTTAATATAATCAAAGTGGAATAGTTATTAATGTCAAAATACATTGCAGGAGCATTTCACGTTTAAACTAATCTAATTTCAGAAAGCGCAGCTGCGCTACCTGCCGTGCACTGACCCATTATTCATACAGTTTATGATAGATAGGTAGATTAGCATAATACATTTAAAATAAGACAGAAAATGTATTAGGAGCAGCTAACCAAAAAATAAAACGAAGTTAGCGACTCAGAAATAAGTTCGAACAGAAATAATAAGTTTGTAATTATCAATTATGATGTTCGGATGTGCATAACGGCGATTCAGTGAGGATGTTTTGGACGAGATAAGGGCCATATGAACTCATTCATCTAATAGAAATACTATCGGTCGTACTCAGTGCTATCACGCCAAGGTTACTTTACAGGAAATTTCAATACGCAGTATTGTTTGGACTCACCACATTCTCACTCTCAGCCAGGCCAGATCATTCAAAGGAGACCCTGTTCAGACCCTGTTCTGTGTTGAAGCGGTATAACAGTGACAATATACATTGAGGGAGCATACATTTTGTTTACCGGATGTCAGGGTCATCAGACAACAGATATAGCTGACCAGATTAATCAAGGTTGTATAATTATCTCTTCAAGACGGCTTCATTCCGCTTCGACGTCGCGACGGCGAGTCCATAATATCTTTACAGAGCTCGCTTCATTTTTTTACATTTGTAGTGTTTGCTTTTCATAATATTATTTGTGTAGGAACACGGGTTTGAGGTGAGCAACAGAGATGAAGCGAGTCTCGACGTGAATGAAGTGTGTCAAGCAATAGCAGCCGGTCTCTTTGTCGACTCATTTCTCAGACAAGCTGAAGGGACAAACGGCAGGCATCACAACCCAGAAAATAAAACTGAAGGTTAGTCACAGGGCCGTAGTAACGGGTGAGGTTTACGGTTCAGAACCACCCCACCCCCCCCCCCTTCAAATACGTTTTTTAAATTTATTTTGTTTTGTAACTAAATGGTAGTAAAGCTCATCCCCAAACAAATATTTTGTAAAATGGTGGTCAACAATTTTTTAAAGTTATTCCAACCCCCAAATGAAATCCTGTTTGCGGCCCTGATGATTCACACTTAATACAACTGTCACTTTGTCTTAGTCCAACGTTGAACGAATAAAAGATGTGGATCCAATGATAGGCTTCCCACTTGTCGTGAACATGTTTGATCCCACTTTAACATCGGTTTAGCATGCCATAACATTTGTTTGACGTCACACTGTAACCACCTTAGCACCACGTTTAAGACCTAGGCATATTCATGCATATTATAATAATTATATGTGAGCAGATCGTACAAGCACATTTACAAAGTTATTGTTTTAGTTTCAGATACTCTTTTGCCAAAGTCGTGGAGTCATATGAAGTCAACTGATATATTTCTGAGGGTCAAACTGACGCCTGGCTCTCAGGAATATGACCTTGTTGAGACCAGTGTCAGAAAGACGTCTGAATCTTCTGTTCACCAGATAATGTCTGTAAGAGTTTAGAGCTTATATCTGTTAGTTAGTTTATTATTCTTTTCATACGTAATACGATATGTCCATAAGTAAAACAAGCGCGCTTTCTGCTCAGGGCTGTAATGAAACTTGCGTAAGGAGTTCAAGAGGGGTCTGCGTCGTGATAAAGCGTATTATTCTTATATGAATACTAAACTTCCAAATTCGACATCTAAATCATAATATCAGTTTATCCATAGTATTAATTGTCACAATAATTCGAAGAAATCGGATTGTTTTCAAAATCGAATCCTTGTTAGGAGCCATATATTTATACGAATTGTGGCTCCAAACAGCTTTATAACATTTTGAGCCGCTACAAATCTTCGACCTAATGCAGTATTTTGAAACAATTGTTTCTTAATAATCAACTTAATAATTACTTCAGCTGCGCTACAGAATGAAATCTGTTTGCCTGTATTTTATCACGGTGATGACTTCTTATAGACGGCGGTGGATTTAGTTACCTCTTAGTGTAATTATCTCAATGTCAATTAGAGGAGCGGCTGTGAATGAAGTATCGGTTGATAGCTCAGTTCGGAGTTGGACGTGTGTCCGATTGATCCGCGGGTCGGGACAGCTCGGGTTTGGTCGGGTTTTGTCGAGTTCGTGTTTTTATATGGCTGGTCGGATCCAGATCCCAGTGCTCAGGGGATCGGGCTGGGTAAGAGAGTCGTGAATTGAGTTGGGTGGGATCACAAAATTCTGACCCGACTTGACCAGCAACACTTTTGATAGCTCTTGACATTTAACGGTTCATACTTTATTGGTTTAATATGGCCATTAATTACTTCATAATAAAAAGGTACGCGGAAATAAATAATTATTCTAATGTAAATAGCAATTGTATCGAAATATTCATTGATTATTATTTCCAGTAACGAATTGAATTTTAAATTTTAAAATGGAGCACAAAATATATTCCATTCGAATTTCACTTTAACGTATGACTGAAATATCTTAAAAGTTATATTATAAGTGTCACGGCTCGAATCGGGTCTGGCCAGGATCAAATGCTTAGTGGATAGGGTTGGGTCAGATAGTCTGTCAGAAGAATCTGGTCGGGTCCATAAAAGTAACCACGTCCAACTCGGACTCAATCAGATAAGACTATCCTGTCCATGAGATATTGGGTTCAATTCAAAGATAAGTGTATTGGGTAATGACGTCAGAGAGAAATATACGTTGGTGTAGCGGTTGTACCTTGTAGCCACTGCTACCAATCAGTTGCCCAGATTAAAGTACCCCTTTTATCAATCAGTGAGTGTATGCAATGTGTAAAATGATAGCGAGCAAATTAACATTTTAGTCTGTAGCACAATAGGTCCGAATAAATCAAGCTTGAACTACTCCAGGTTTTGGCTGGAGGGTTTGGCTGGAGATCAATGCCCGGTTACTTCTATCTAGAATAATCGAAACGTTACTTTGCTTTAATTATTTCTACGAAAGATATTTACAGTATTGTATCACGTTATTATATCATGCTAATTGTGTGCAGATTGAGCGTATACAGAATCCCAGTCTGTATAAACAGTACGCAGTACGCAAGCTTCACATGGAAAAGCAGCAGGCACCGGGCGTCCAGACAGAGCGCAGACTGTGGCACGGAACCAGTAAGGACACTCTGGACAGTATCAACTCAACGGGATTCAACCGCAGCTACTGCGGCAAGAACGGTAATACATGCAATTGCATGGCATTATCCACGCGATGATTATTATAGCTGTTATCTAATCCAGCAGACCGTGACATACTTATTCGCTCCTCTTTGCATACTTATTATGTCATTTCATTTTCATATTTCAACTGTTCATGCAATGATATTCTTTAGTGATTTTGTCGTTTTTATTTCTAAACTTGCAGAGCAATGAATTATGCATTGTAGACAATAATATTCAGAATATTGTTCCCTTAGTTTTCGTATTTACTGGTTTAACAATAACTTGCAGAAGTGCAATATGATTATTTGCTTCAATTCTTGTTTTTTGAAATTAAGACCTTTGCTCTTGCAATCTGATCAATGGTCATGTTATCTGACGCACTCTTGTATGACCAATTTTAAAATCAATGATTAACAAATATAATAACGAGTAGGCCTATGGCACATTATATGCAATAATAATCCACATCCACTTGTTCCTACGCTGTTTTCTACTATGTATGTATTAGTTTATTTATTTGTGAGCATCGTTTTCTAAATCGTCTTGAATGCCGCCAAACAGATATTTAATGAAGTTTATTAAACCAGACTCATGGAGTTGTTCGTAGAGATCAGTTTGATACAATTATCTAATGATACGCCGATGTACCGCTAGTCTGGTATTAACCTTAACGACATGACTTGGTGTGAACAAGCGTTAGAGTTTTGTCTGATGTGGAATAATTTGATGAATCTCTCATCTAATATTAAGATGTTGCACTCACGTTTCAGTTTCGAATTTATTTAGTTAAATCAACTGTCTTCGTAACTAAACGGTCTCAAAAGTTGACCTATTCTCAAAGTTGGGCCTGGGACACTGTGATTGGACATTATTGGTGTTTGAACATATTGACTCTACTGTTACCTTAGCGCAAGAACAATCATTATCATTATTATTAGCACAAGAACAATCCTCCAATCTTCATGTGCAGTTTTATCCCACGGTATATTATCCGACAGCCTTGTAAAAATAACATAAAATCAAGTCAAATAATGCACATCGCACGTACAGTAGTTCAATAGTTGTTCTGTCGTTCTGCAGATACTTGACGTTAAGGTATCCGTCCCTTTCTTGCTGGTGCCCTTTTACAACAACATATCACATGTATATTAGTCTTAAAAAATTGTAAACAAATAATATCAGACTCAACAATGTAGAGAGCTACATGAGGACCCTACCATCTGGGAACAACCGCGGGAGTCGTGCTGAAGTCTGCGGGGCGGAAACAAAAACTGCGTGGATGGAAATCAAGTTGTGAGGAACCCGTAGATCGGATTTACTAATCAGAAAACCTCACAGGGGTGGGATGAAAGATCCTACACGGGCCTCATTAATCTTCCCACAAACACACTAGATATTGATGGCGGTGTCTGCAAGCTCAATAGATCACCTATTCTTCCTTCACAGGTTTCATAATTAAGAAATTTAGATTGTGTACTGATTTACTCAGTTCTCTCCGTATTTTGGAGATTTATGCGCAATCGCGGAAGTGTTTAAGATCGGGCCAGACTGGGGATTGATCTTCTCCCCACGGGCCGTTGACACCGGAATAAGGACAATTGTTGATCCCGCTGGTCTGGAATAGAGTCTTGACCCCACATAGCTCGGTGAGCAAAATTAAAAGATTCGTAAGCCTTACTTAACTTATAATAAGTTGATTATCTATTTTTGATTATTATGTGTAGCGACGATGTACGGTTGTGGAGTTTACTTCGCTGAACGATTCACCTACTCTGCTAGCGACACGTACGCCGTGCCTGATTCCAGCGGAAAGAAGTACGTCTACTTGACGCTTGTTCTCACTGGGGAGTTCGCTCTCGGTAACTCGACCTATAAAGTTCCACCGGAGAATCCTCGGTACGGGAAACCTGCTAAAAGTTACAAATCTGTGGTCGATGACGTGTTCAATCCGAAGATCTTCGTGGTGTTTAGCGACACTCAGGCATATCCCGAATATCTGATCACTTTTAGATAAGATGTGCACCTAATGTGCACTATGCGTGCTCTACAATACTCGTGATGCAGCCTAAAACGAAAATTGATGTGTTGTATTATCTTTTTGAAAATTCACAGGAAGACTGAATAGCTTTAATTTTATTTCCGGAAAATTTTAGGTAAGTTATAATTATATAGATAGTTATTTTCCTTTTACTTTTTTCACTGATTCGATAGCCATGTACTTGATAAATTAACAGATGACTTGATAAAGTCTACTATGCTTTTAATATCCGTGAGTGTGACATCACTTCATTATATCTCTCTTATTTATGACTTATGTTATGTTTTTTTAACTTTGCGTTTCATACAGCTTTTATAACGGATTCAATGATCATAGTTCTTTGAGCTCTAATTACCTTCAGGCAGACATTTTTTGCTGTTGTTGACGACGAAAATTATTTAAGCTGAATCAAATAGACCACTTTGGGATGCTCGCTCTAATTCGTCATGACTCTATGTTTAAATGTCTCATGGATGTCAGAAAGCCTGGTAAATAACTATGAATTACGCATTAACTTCATATTTCTTAAAAATTACATATATCTGCCTTGCCGAAATTTAATCGTTCGTGTAGTATGCGATTGCGTGCAATAATTTGAGCGTCTTCATGCATATTTCTATTCTGGGGCGAAATCTGAAGCGTTAGTGCGAAATTCATAGGCATTTTATACAGTACAAG
>JAQFYQ010004226.1:0-10047 GCA_034694885.1 Buchholzia appendiculata | reverse complement strand
TAACCCTTTATCTCTCTCTCGCTCTTTCTTTCTCTCTCTCTCTCTCTCTCTCGCTCTCTCTCTCTCCCTCTCTCTCCTTCTTTTTTCTCCCTCGCTCATCTCTCTCTCTCTCTTTCTCTCCCTCTCTCTCTTTCACACAAGCGCTGACGTCAACATGGACAGCACAGTTCACGACAGTCTTGCATGCAACTGACGCAATGCCAGTTTGAGATAAGAGACCCTCGGAAAGTTTCCTTGATTAAATGTCAAACCGTTTGCGCGCTGATTTGCTCTAAATGCGATAGAAGAGCTGAAGACTGTTTTCAACTCAGAAGTCTAGACCTTTATATTTCATCATTGACTGTCTAAGATTTTTGATTTTGGAATGGATTTTAATGAAATAAGAAGCTATTGTTTGCTTAGAATAACTCGTAGGCATAGATCTTAGAGTTTAATCATTGCAACATCAAACTGTTTCCGGTGGACACCGGCGTCAAATTTAAACGTTTCATGATGTTATCGCCCAAAAAGATTCATTGGAATATTTTTGTAACAACAACGCGGGTTGGTTGCACGAGGCAACACATAATGTTTGCATTATTAAATAGAAGATTCTGTAGCAACACAGTCTCATTTTGTAACGTCATATCATAGTCTCATAGTATCATAGTATCGTAGTATCATAATATCATAATATCACAGTATAATAATGTCATAGTAACATAGCATCGAAGTGTCTTAGCACCATAGTATTACTTAGTAGTTCTGTTTTACAACATTAACGGTTTTATACTATGACAGTGTGAGTATTTATTACTTTGTCAATATCTAACAGTATAAATCAGGTGTTTCGCATTCTATAGGTTCGTTCGTTCCACGTCATATTCTGCGCTACAAGTATCGACATCTAGAAATGGTCGTAAATAATAAATGTCTTCTGAGATAAGAATTGCATAATGTTCTGCTTGCAGTTTACGTTTTTCTATCGTCTGCTGCAAAAGGCAGTTTTCTATACTGTCAATTCTCCCTGTCTGGGAATTGTAAATTATTTATCACAGAACTCGTCTCGGAGCGCTGTCCACAGACACCGGTCGGTACGCACATCGGCGCTTGTTTAACAGAATTATTATACTCGAATGCGGCTAGAAGAATAAGCCGAGTTAGAGATTGAGTAAATGTTGGTAAATAAATATTAGAAAGATAAATGTTTGTGTGTACGTGCTTACAACATATTCTGCTGCTTGTAACACAAGTTAGTTACCGTTCATTGATCGGTAAGCGGAAGAATGCCAGCTAGATCCGAGTCTGTCCGAGCGGAGGTGATCAAGGTACAGATTAGGCGCGCGGCGCTCGTAAGGTGGAGATGTTGATATGCATACCTATGACTTCCAAGAACGAGTAGAGCGAGAGGTCTGAATGGCCTAGTGGTTAAGGCGTCTGCTTGCATAGACAGAAGACCCAGGTTTGATTCCCTGTTCAGGCACCAAGTTTTACTCGTGGTTGGAACTTGAGAGGTGTCTTGTCGTAAACGTACTCTATATGCCTTCGTCTACAACACTATGTAAAAGTAGTTGATTCTACTTAGTAGTTTATAGTAATGCAGAGTATTAACTAAACATATCGCAGATTTCGTGCTGTACAAAATATAAGCAATTTTCTATAAATCTGTGATTTTCTGCCATATTAATTTTCTTGAAATTTTGTTGCGAGTGACAGAATAAGTCAGTCGGTAATGTTCTCAGCCTACAGTACAAATGCTGAGAGTTCGACTCCCCGCTACAGTCAATTGTGTTTCGATAGCATGCCTGGTCAGATTGTTAACGCTCTAATGCCTGTATGAGAAGCATAATTGACCAGCACCCGTACTCATCTGGCTTAATGGATCGGTGGTAGAAGTCAAAATAAGTAACCACACCAACTAGCGTTGTATATTTATTCATTCTATTCACATGTGTATATATTCTTGTTTATTGCCAATTCGCATACACTAAAGTTTGATCGGTTGAACTATTAACCTTGCTATAAATATGATCTCACGTAATTTAAACACGATCTTTCGTAGATATATATCATGCCCTTACCTTCTCTTTCCTGCTGTGCCCCTGTCCCTTACCTTGCCCCTTGCCCCCTGGCTCCCCTTCTCCTGCTTTCTGCCCCTTGTCCCTGACCCCTACTCCCTTGACCCCTTCCCTGCTCCTGACCCATGCATGCCCCTGCTCCTTTGCCCCCTGATTTCTCTCTTGTCCCCTCACCCCTGCTCCCGTGCCCTGCCCCTGCTCTCTCCCTGCCCCTGATCACTGCTCCCTTTCCCCTGCAGACCCCTGCAGGCCCCTGCTCCCTTGCCCCTGACCACTGACCCTGCTCCCTTGCCCCCTGCAGATCCTTGCTCCCTCGCCCCCTGCAGATCCTTGCTCCCTTGCCCCTGCAGATCCTTGCTCCCTCGCCCCTTGCAGATCCTTGCTCCCTCGCCCCTTGCAGATCCTTGCTCCCTTACCCCTGCAGATCCTTGCTCCCTTGTCCCTGACCACTGACCCCTGCTTCCTTGCCCCTGCAAATCCTTGCTCCCTTGCCCCTGCAGATCCCAGCTCCCATGCTCTGCTTTCCCTCAAAATTAATGTCAATCAATTAACTACAGGACAGTTTTGTGCAATGAAAGTCTGCACTAGGCATATGCCTAGATAAAACACAAGCAGTTATTTCAGGAACACTTTTGAATAGTTGTTAAGAAATAAGCTCCTCGCTGCTGTAGAACATATTTCTACAAAATCCGCGGCGTTCCCACGTTCTCAAACTTGTGCTCCTTATCTTCCTTTCACTGATCCTCAGCGATGGCCCACTTGAATTCTTCTCTTCTGAACGTCACTTCCGGTCTCTCGGCCAGTGGCCTAGTTCTTGTTTCGTTGCCTGAATTCTTGTTCTTACTTCAAGCACTGTTAAGATGATGAGAGAGTGAAGCATTGACATAGTTTAGACTTGGACAAATAAACAAACTTTCGTGGAACAATAGAAATAAGTGCGTTGGCTTAGTACAGAAAATACTGCTGAAAATAATCTACAAAAGCAGGAAAATTAACTTGGTGAGAACGGATGAAATAGCTCAAACAGTTCAATTTTGTTAACTGAGCCAAAGATACATGTGCTTGGTTCATTGAGTCCGAAGTAAGTGTGTCAGAGTTACCTTAGCCTTAAGTGGCTGTGCCAAGAGCCATAAGAACCAGAGTAGCCATAGCGATAGATAACTGTGTAAACATTATAGTAACAAGAGTTACATAAAAAGCTAGGAAAGCCATGGGTAAATGAGTCAGAAATGAACAATTCATTAGAAATCAAAAGGAACCAGTCAAAATTACATGGATACAATATCTAGATCAATCTTAGGCTACTCCATTGTTTTTCCTGAATTTTTTCTTCTTCTTATATTCACTTTCATTCTTGTTTTTAAATCTAGTGTATGTTTGATTCACCGCTATGTTTTTACGGTCTGCTGGCACGTGCAGTAATACAAGCTTTTAGTTTTCGTAGGCGTAGACTTCCGGTTTTATCAACATCCAGCTCACAGCCATTTAGAATCTCGGCTTTCAATTTCATTTTTGTTTTTAATCGACATTCAGACTATTTTTTCTTTCCTAAATTCCCGCGCTTTCCGGAGCTGTTCATCGTTTGTCATTATTCCATGGATTATTCTCATTGTTTTGTATCCAGTTCGACCTAATCATTGTTTTGTATTAACTTTCGACCTAATCATTGTTTTGTATTCACTTCGACCTATATCATTGTTTTGTATTCACTTCGACCTAATCATAGTTTTATTGCGTCCACCAGTGCTATAGAAATTCATAACTAATTCATCTGCTATCGTTTTATTTAATAAAATAACCCAGTTCTCTCGATACCGCTAAATCTACAAAAGTTTTCATCTCACCTGTGAATTGGGCTGGGTTAGGTTGGCTCGGATTGTAATGCTCAGAAAACCTGCTGATTTGTGGGTTGAATTGAATTGTATTGAGACATTGGTGTACTGTGCTCAGTCCACTGGGCGGGATGCAACCAAACACGCATGTTTTTTAGAAGAAAAAAATTATCGTGTGAATTCACTGGTGACAAACACATTTTCACTTTACTGGCAATACTACTCCGTAGTTCCAGCTCCAATAACTTATTTGAATATAAGTCTACTGATGATTAATTTGTTCCTTTTTTCCACTTTCGATTCTCAGAAGACTTCCTCTTATTCAAACGGGTATTCAAACGCTCTATGGTTAATCAATTAATATTGAAGCTTCATGCAGTAATGTGCACATTGTTGAGTAAGTTTACTTCATGCCGTCAAAATTGAGCCACGATTTGGATTAGGTTAAATGGCTTGCAATTTTTGATTGGGTCTTTAAAATGTCGGAATTGTTAGGCCGAGTATGGCTGTGCTGAGATCAAAGCGGTTTCGACTGAGTTGGATCTTTAAACATGGACTATAAGAACGGACTATAAGAACGGACTATAAGAACGGACTATAAGAACGGACTATAAGAACGGACTATAAGAACGTTGCAGGTTAATGGAAGGAGAACAAACATTTAATGAAAATTTCACTTCATTTTTGTCAAATACATTTAATGTAGGCCTATTTAACCAAAATATATTGTTACGTACATTTAATGTATTTTATTACAAAATATGTACAGGCATTTTCTTTAGATGTATTTTTGTACTTAACAATAATGCATTTTTGTTAAACACGTAGTAATGTATTTTCCGTTTAGGACACTGGTGACAAGTGATTGAGGAAATGGTGAATTATATCAACTTGTTTGTAAACTTAATGTCTTAAACAAATTTAACGTTATGGTGAAGCTACAGTTACAGTTAAAGTTAGAAACTTTGTCGTGTGGGTAGTTTCAATTTTAAAGCACGCCTATTAACGACGTTTTCCGGTCATTGAATCGTATAAATTTTTTAATATCTCAGAAACAGTTGGACCGAAATATATCAGTAGCCCAAGGGCCGATTTATAATTTTATACGTAAAACTGAAAAATATGAACATTTAGTTCTTTACTGTAAACGTAATAGGAGTTTGACAGCTCAACAGCTGATGCTAATAGCTCAACAGCCGATCCTAATAACTCAACAGAAAATGCTAATGTTTCCTGCTGGAAACTACCTCGGTTTCACTTTCCCCTTTGATAACTAAAATCGTAAATGTCTCGGGAACGAGAATGCTAGCACAGTTACACTATAGATTCAGACTACTGTTTAGTGCATATATCGCGTGCATTGCCCAGTACAAAGACTCTTTACTAATGTGACCGCTGTAATCAGCGCTACGTTATTAGTCATGAAAGGAGATCAAATTGCATCATGTTTTCTAAGAAACGACAATGATTCCAGGCGCCTGCTGAAAAAAATAAGGTCGCAGATTTAAAAGTTAATTCGTAAACGTTCTCTTCTGCTTGAAGACTACTACACCGAATGATTGCGGAAAAGTAAGAATCCGTAAAAAAGTGAGAATAGTAATAACAAATATAAATTGAAACTTTGACTAAATATTTGGCGTATGATCAGTACCGTGGCCCTTAAGATTTCACCAGTGACGGGGGCATAGTTTTTGTGGCCGAGCCACGGGTTAACCTGCATTTATAAAAAAAGACGGCTGTCGAAGCTCGAGGCTCATGTGGTGATCAGTTATGTTGTCTCAGTTAAACCCAAACTACATTATGTGACACTCTGCAAGACACTTTGCGTGCAAACCATTGCCCGATACTTTGCGTGTAAGGGCAAATTACACATCTGATACTATACGGCGATTTTTGCACGCAACTGGTTTTGGAACTAGGTCATCATGTTTTATGTTGCAAGTTGACCTAGTTTATTTGCGTGAAAAGTGTCGTGCAAAAGAGCGTGCAGAATGTCACGCGTAGTTTGGGCTTTAGTTGCCTCAGTCATAAAGATGCATAGCGCCTCAGTCCTTGCTAGGTCATTTGACTTTAAAATAAATAGTTGTCAGTTAACCAGTTAAAATTAAACCATCATTTCACTCAATTTATGTTTATTTCAGCAGCTATTCGTTACTCCAGAGAAACAATTACATTTGGATAATTATACAGTTTGACTGTAACCTGATATCGCGGTCTAAAAGTGAAACTTTTGCTGAAATGACTATCATGTTATTTGATACTTTCAGTCGAGATTTAATACCGAGTGGCCGCGAATACGGCTATCTCTTGCTCCGTCGTAACGTGCTGTAATGCACGTCGATGAACTAGACGGCACCGTGTACGAGCGGTTTGAGTACTTAGCAAACTGCAGGCTGGGGAAGACGTGCAACCGCAAGCAAATCCACCTCAAAGCCGTCGTAAATAAAGCTGCTTTTGTAAGGAGACAAGACCGAAAGTACCGTTAGAAGTCATCTCTCATGAGAATAGCTGTTCTAGCCTGGTCAGTCGTGTTGGTTGTTTACTGATCAGAGGGTAACAAGTTTAGGGTTAGGTGTGTCTTTTTAAAATGTAGTGAGCGAATCGTTTACAAGATTGTCATTTTTAACGTATTTTTTGTGTGTCAAATTGTAAGGTAGGCGTTTTCTAATGCCAGTTTAACAATTTGGGTATTTTTCTAACTCCAACATGACAATTTGATGAAAAACATTTCTTGTATTTTTAAAAACTAATTTAGATATTTATGATCGAATTTTATCTGCAAATTTTGCAATGATACATATTAAAATATATTTATGGAGACCAAGCAATATGTTCATTGACAAACACTTGGCTTGGGACCATTATTTTCGGTTGAGAGAACTAGGTAATTTGTTACCTTCCACAGCAAGCCTATAATACACCACTAAAGATACTTTTATTTCTTCAAATTGACGTGATTCAAACATAAACTCACAAAATCACAATAGTTGAAGGCCAACAGTTGAACAGTACAAGGCTTAAGTACACCTTAATATCATAAAAATACTATCATATAAATTACCTTCATATCAAATCTGCAAATCTGTTTAAGATATCTAGACAAAACCTGAGAAATTCGATTGCACGATACAAATAAACAACGCAATACGATGTAGCAAGTGAAAAGAAAGCACTGGAGACCAGTGCTACCACTCACTTTTATGAAAAAGACTAGGCAAGATGCTAAAAAAGACTAGTTTTGAGGAAAAAGACTAGCTTGTCTTGAGAAAAAGACTAGTTTTATGACTAGGCTTTCCAAGCGCTATTTTTGCCAATATTAGGCCCCCAGTACAGTCATTTTAAGAGAAATAACTCCCTCTTTTATCTTCTATTCAGTTGAGCTCCTGATTTTTGTTGTGCGAACTGTCAATGTTTTATGGTGGCAGTGGTTTCTAATTAGGTTGCTTGCTCCGCATATCATGCCAGCTTTTTGCTGTCCAATTCGAGGCATCAAATTTAGATGCAATAAATCTTTATTGGAAAAGCAATTTCGGTGCCTTTTAAGCAGTGATGTAGTCAAGGCATTTTTCCAAGGCCAAGGCAAGGCCAAGGCATTTTTCCAAGGCCATAGGCAAGGCAATGCAATGGAAAAATCGGTCAAAACAAGGCAGTAAAGTGCCGCAAGGCAGCCTTGAGGCAAGGAATCAAGGCCAAGGACTACTAAAGTAATATAGTCAAGGCATTTTTTCCAAGACCAAGAAAAGGCAAGACATCTGGAAAATTGGACAAGGCAAGGCAATTAAGGCAGTGAAGTGCCTCAAGGCAGCCTTGAGACAAGGCACCAAGGCCAAGAACTACATCACTGCTTAATAGTTTTCATTCAACTTCCTTGGTAACGTATGTTCCATTCAAGCGCAGATTATAGTTTTGCCTCTGATTTTCGATTTGTTAATTCTGTCGACAAGCGAGTGAATGTTGCAATAAAAAGTTTCAAAAATAAACGAGTCAAGGGCCGCATGGCCTTGATTAATGTGGCGAAGCCATTAGAACGTTATTTTCGTGCACCAAAAAAATCCTACAATTTTTTAGGTTCCAGCAAATCTATCTGATTTGCTGGAACCTAAAAAATTGTAGGATTTTTTTGGGCCCATTAAACTATATGATTGAAATTTGGTCAGATTTTAAAGGAGAGAATTAAAATTACTATATAATTTCAATTAATAATATCCATATCCCTAACAGTAATGTACATTTTAAGACAAATATAGTATTATTCAAATTTAATTTAGACACTCGAGCCGTTTTGACATTTTTCTGACGTTATATTATACAATAAATCAATGACAACTGGCTGGGCGCACGAATTTAATATCAGAATGATTAATAGGCATGATAGTTAATAGGGTGTACTAATGGCAATAAATTATTTGACCTAAATCCTGTTAGGTCTTGAATGATTAACGGTAAGTTTCATGTGGGTGAAGTACAAAGCAACGATACTTTTTTTACTTTTTGGGATATAAAGTATCAAATTGCCTTTTTATAATGTACAAACAATATTTTTGAGTAATTTGGTGTAGAAATTGTAAAAATCGGCCAAGAGATTCGCGAGCAGCCATTATTTTAATATGAAATTACCTGGAGCAACATCTGAAAAAATTGATATTGTCGAAAAATATCATCAAATATCGAAAAATATCGTTATTTAAGGAATCAAATAGGCTATATTTGAGTTGTTCGGTCACATATAGTAGGATAATTGTGTGAAATAAATTTCTGGCCATTCTAGTGCAGATCATTGTGTGCAAAGCCATAACGGTGACAAAGTTTTAGCAATAATTAGCAAAAATAAAAAATCGTGATTTTTTTTAAATAGCTATTTCAAGTTTCAACCAATTTTTCACAATTTTTCATCCAGTGAGATGCCCGCTGCCAACTTGTTGTATCAAAAATCTTGACAATTTGGTCGAATAATAATATCGCTAATCGCTAAAAATTAGTTGAATAATAAACTATTATTTCTAATAAAACAGCATAGGCCTAGCTGTTATCCCATTGTAGAGTAGGACTAGTAGTTGTCATTGAGTTCACAGATCCATTTCCATAATGTTTTGCAGAAATTGCTCATAAATGACTTGGCTAAAGTTGTACAATTTTATAACAAATAAAGCGCATGTTTTAAAAAATAAAGTGCATGTTTTTTTACAAAAAAATAAGCAAATATTGTTATTTCGATTCTTTAGTTAACTAACCCCCATTGAAATCCTAACAAGTCAAAGAAAATATTTTATTACTATGGGTGCGTCCACTAAACAACGATCATTCTGGTATTAATATCAAGCGTCTAGCCTGTAGGTATTGAGATATTGCAAAATTTAAACGGGAAACGGTATACGCCTACTGTCAGAAGCGTGTGTCAAATATGGCAATGATTGTCTAATTTGTCTTTGTTAAGTTTGGTACACATTTTTGTAAGAGCAACACTAACTTCTCGACATAGTTTGATTATGAATGAAATTTTATAGTCATGTCAAATTACATCTACTATAATCTGATCACACTTATAATAGGCCTAGACATATAAATTATTAGCGAAGTAATCGCAACTTCAAAGGGGATAACAATTTTTAATGGACCCTGTATATTTAGTACATGCATAGGCTTGCATTCAAGACTTGAAATTTGACTATAAGGAACTCTATGCCAAGTGTTCCAACCCACGGACCGTCGATGAATATTCATAAATATATCGGTCCGGACCAGAATGTGTGATTCTATAGTTAAACTAAATAGTAATAAGTATTATCAGGATGACGTACGTAACCAGTTCTCAGGGGTAGCAATATGTAACATATAGACAGTTCTCTTTTGAAGGATTAGAACAATACCAGGTTATCAGGGGTTTAATACCCCCCTCCCGGGTCTCCTGGTCTGAGGTTCCTAGATACGAAACCCTGGTTAATTTTAATTCAAGTTGGCTACATCCAGATATCGGCTTCATAAAGATTTTATATAAAAAAGTTGGAATGTTGACTGAAAGCAAGTTTAAGTAAAAATATATCGCTGTAATGCATAATAATGTTATATCAGTTTAAAAACCAGTTTCCAGTAAACTGTTTGAAAGTCAATGTGCATATTGTGATTAACCTGAAATGCTTTAATTCCTATAATCCTATATT